>VWZS01004485.1:2002146-2243481 GCA_013397075.1 Rhabdornis inornatus | reverse complement strand
CGGGAGTCGGCTGAAGGCGGCGGCGGCGGCGCGGTTGAACCGGCTGAAGAAGAAGCAGTATGTGCTGGGGCTAGAGAGCCGCCTGCAGGGCCTGGCTGCCGAGAACCGGCAGTTGCGGGACCGCAACCGCGGCCTGAGCCGCCGCCTGCGAGAGCTGGAGCGGGAGAGCAGCTACCTGCGGGCTGTGCTGGCGAACCAGAGCGCGCTGGGGCAGCTCCTGAGCCGCCTGGCCGGGACCCGCGCCGGCGGGCTGCAGCTCAGCACCAGCCTCTTCAGGGACACTGACAGTCCCCGCCGCCAGCAGCAGCACCTCCAGCTCGCCGGCGAGAGCAGCGACCACGACTACGCCCTGCCCAGTTCCAGGCCCCGCGGCCTGGAGGAGGCGGCGGCGGCGGGGACTGAGACGGAGGAGGAGTGGGCGGCCCCCGGCGGGATCTGCCTGCACGTCGACCGGGATCAGGTGTCGGTGGAGTTCTGCTCCATCTGTGCTCGGCGGGCAGCGGCCTCCTTCAAAATGTAGGGTCAAGTACCTGCTGCAAGTACTCGTGGGGTTCTCACCCGTAAGGGCCTCGCGTCGCGGCGGAGGAGGCAGGCAATGGTGCGGAGGAAGAGAATCCATACAGTGGTGATGGGGTGGTATTGGGGGAGATGCAAAGGAGGGGAACAACCTGGCGCTTACTTAAGTGGCCAGAGTAACAAAAAAAATCTCTCGAACGGCACGTTGGGAGCCAGACGGTGGCCTTGGTTTAAGGTCCTCTAAATCTGGCGTGTGGACGGTAGTGGTGTGAGCCTGTTTGGCGATGGGAGTCGCGCAGAGCTGTGTGCAGCAGTGCGACAGTGGTCGTGCAGACTGACACGGTGCCGCCAGAGCCCGTTCGCAGCACTTGGGTGAAAAGATCATGCCGACTTGATGCATGAAGGTGTGCTCGGCTCCACTTCGCAGTAAAGATAATGCTGACTACCCGGTCTTGAGTCAGATAATGTCTAGCCTGCTTACCCTGAGGAGCCGAAAATGCTTGCTTAGAAAACCAAACAAAAACTCCATTATGACATCGTCACTGGACAGAGTTAAGAAAATAGTAATGATCGGCAAAAGAAAGCATGCATATAAAATTATACTGCATCTCAGTTATACATTACTATTAAAACCTCTCTGACAGTTTCTCTTTTAGGTGGTTGCCCTGCCAGGCTCCGTTGTGTAGGGGTTAAAGAACAGTCGTTTTCCACCTCGCAACCTGGTAAGGATCAATATATTCCCATAATGTGGTATCAGACAGCTTGCTTTGCTTATCCCAGTCTCTTATCATGACTGGTTCAGAAAATTATTTGTCTGGTCCTTGGCCTAGTCTGCCAAAATGTTTCTAGCTCTGGATGACAACTAATAGTAAAGATTACAATCACATCATTCTCATTAGCTGTTTTCCTCTTTTGGTTTTTGAAACAAATACCTTGGCTACATAGTAGCCAATACAGGAGCTACATTTTGAATTGACAAAAAATGCTCATACCATTTGAAATAGAAACTTCCTATTAAACCAAGTATCTGATGAGCTGAAAAAGGAAAATATGCTAATAAGGGGGATGTGACATTTATGTCCTTTTATTACAGGGAACTGTCCCAAAAGTCTAAGTAAATTGCTTTTTGAATGGAAAAAAAGAAAAGGAATTTGTGACCTATTGGTTTAAAGTGCTGTCTACTGTTAGGGATGCACAGTACCTTTCAAAAGCCCTTCTGTACCTTGCTCTGATTCACGATGCAGACTTTTACCTGATGAAACAGCCTGAGCACTGGTTAAATCTCTACAGAGGAATCCTCACACAGAGGAGTCACTCTTGCGTGGACCTCTAAAAGGAGAATTAGGTTTGAAGAATCAGTGCATCAAAGTAACTCATTACCTTCCCATAAGTAAATCTCTGTGCCCATGCACACTGAAATTGCTGTTACTTCAGAGTAGCTTTAAATTTTAAAAATATTGCATGTATCCGCATGTGCTTAACTCTACTGTAGAGTTCTTAATTTAGCCTCTTACAGGATCCAGAAATCCATAACCTGATATAATTAAGCAGAGTTTGGAGATGAGCAAATATGTATCGTGAGGCTAATGATATGAAAAAGTTCCATAATTGCTCCTGAGATAGGAGGAAAAATAGTTTGACAAAAAAATAGTGTGTGTTTTGTCGTACTAGTCAGTGTTTCTCCCTATCACAAAAGATGATTGGGTTCTTTTTTCAGTTGTATTATAATGTTTAGGTTGTTTAAATGTATGTCAGTTGGGGGAAGAAGGATTGTGAAAATGATAATATGTAAAGTGAGGTTTCACAAAGAATACTTTTCTAAAACAGCTTCATTTATGCATTTCTTTAAAAAAAAATAAAAAGGCTATTTAGTGTTTCTGTAGTCTTGTTTCTTAAAGCCTTAAATTTTGTGTTTAAGGCTAAGTAGGTGAAAGCATTTTCTCCCAGCAAATTCTCCCAATTTGATTTATTGGTGCTAGACCTTGTCACATGTTCATCAGTAGAAAAGGAGTTTGATTTTTCTTTGTGAAACATCACTGTGTGATAAAGTATATGTGTATTTAGCATCCTTGTTTTTCTTTATGCTAAAGTGGATTCAGCTGTGTTGGGGCAGAAGAGACGGGACCAGCTGCTGGCCACATTTCCTGCTTTATTTTAAAAGGTAGTATAAGAAATGAGAATAAAGAGGTAACAGGGCTTTTGCTGTCTTCGGTTAAAAAAAAAAAAAGTTGAATGCTGGGATTATTTACTGTCATCCAACTTGATTTTTCTTAAAGGGCAATATTCTATCAAACAGGTTTTACTCCACTGTATGCAGAATTCCATCTGTTCAGGGGATATTGCCAGCACAAAAGAGATTTAAGTGGGATTAAAAGAGACTTAGACTTACACTTCTTTGGTGGCATCAACAGGGCTGTTCAAAGTTTCAATCTTGGGTAACTGCTGTAACTGATGGGTTATACCAGTGCACAGGAGTCAGAGTTAACCACCAGGACCTGCACTGACTGATAGGCAAAATGGAAATAATTTAGATTCAACCTAATCTCAAGCTGCCTTGCTCAGACTTCATGAACGTGCTTTATTTTGCAGTTTAACGTGCTTCAGGAAAAGAGAAACACTAATGTAGCAAGCATGGGATGTTCCAGTGGCATTTTTACGGTAACTTCAGTGTAGGAGTGTTACTTTAAGTTAATTTAAACATGCATTCTTTCTTGTTGCATCACTGCTGAATGGCAGGGTCAGGGTCAGTTCTGGCCTCTGCTGTGAACCTGCACAATGCTCTGTTGTGACACAACCTGTGGCTGTGTCTGAGAGCAGCTGATTTTCTGACATGCAATATGATGTGTTGTGGTACAAGAACCAAGGTCAAGTCCCAAGAAAGTCAGTGGCTGCAGGCATTTCTAGTGCCTACTGAATCATATTTAAACCAAATAGAAGGGAGGAAGTTATTTGAAACTCTAACCAACTGTACTATCTGTATGGTGTATTATTAATGTAGCTTTTTGAAGTGAAAGCCTTGAAATGACATAACTTAATACTTGAAAATATATTGTAAATGTTTCTTTGTAATTATGTGCCATTCAGATAAGAATACAATATCATAATAAAATCAGACTTGTTGATCTTTCAGTTCATGGGCTCAAATGTTTTTCCATCTTTTTCTTTTCATTAATGACTTGGTTCATTAAACAAAGTGGTAAAACAGAAAGGTTGCTGTTATCTCTGGGTTATAGAGACTGGAAAACAAGATAAAATGGGTCAGGGTATGCAGGAGAAATGTTCTTGCTCGTCTGTCTTTAAAGGTAATTTTGTGGTGAGGACAACACAAAGGTGGTATTCCTTCAACCGCAGATAGAGCTGTACTTCTGAGAATCAGCACTTCTTGTTTTTCATAGCTGTTTTTAATTTTTTATTAATAGAGATATGTTTGATCAATATACCATGGAGGAGTTTCTGCTGGAATCAGCAATATTCTGGTTATAGGGCTATAGTTACTATTAATAACACTGTAAAATGACTGAAGGATATTTTAGGTATGGGAGCTGTTCAAATGGGCTCTGTTTAAAGAACACTCTGTGCAAAAATTGCAGGCTACCAGCTGCTGATTCTGCATTTTTCCACGCAGTTTAACTGGGATATGCAGATGGAGAGAAATACCTCTGCCTGTGCTCATTAGTAGGAGGGTGCCAAGGGCAGGACTTGCACATGTACCAGGAGGATGAGGGTGTCATTTGCAGGAGCTGTAGAATAGATTATAATGTTGAGACAGCATTTAGAACGGTGCCTCTAGAAGATAAAAGTGGTGCTTTTTTAGTATTTCTGTTGGCTCTTATCTGTAGCCATTCTTGGCCTTCTTTTGGCCATAGTTCAGACTTGAAGTAGCCTGAAGTCCTTTCTCTGGGATATGTAGCCTGTGCCTAACTTGTTTCTACCACAATGGTGGAAAGAAGGATCCAGCTAACACCTGTTCTCACTTAGTGTTTGTGGGGAGTTTGTTACAGATGTCAGAGGCTGAGGACTGGTTCTTGGGGGTTGTAGGAGGTAGGTCAAAAATACTATGTATGAAACCAGGAATGGAAGGAGCATTCCCAGATTCCTGTTGTAGGCACTCCTCCACATGCATGCATGCCAGAACTGGAATAGTGTCTTGCTGTCCCATGGAGTTCTGAAACAATGTCAGACTTCATTGATTAACTTCTGAGAACACTTCTCAATAGCTTAAGGAGAAGTACAGAGGGTGTAATTAAAAATTTCCTTGTTCACAAACACATCACCTTTCTAGTCTCAGGAATGTTCAGCTGACCTTTGATGTGACTAGTGCTGAACATGTAAAGTACATGCTTGCAATTTGTGCTGGAAACAACTATCAGTCTTTGCAACTTACTAAAATGTTGAGGAATGCAACTTTTTTTTTTTAATATATAGTCTTCACCTTTCACTTTAAGAAACCAGTATCTGAAAGGATATGGTTTGTCCAGGTCAGACCACTAAACATCAGAACATGCATTTTGGTGACTGAGGATAATTTTGACTTCAATTTATACCAAAATGAAAGTAGTACATGGAAGGGAGGATACTTTTGAATCTCACCCTTTAATAAACACTGAAATCTGTTTACAGTATTTTAACTATATCATGTTAAAGGCTTGTAATAATCACTGCGCCAATCATTGTCACTCTTCAGGATACTATTGCACAATAACACCTTTATTTTATGTTTTTATTATCACAGGTAAGTGGTTCTGTTGGTTAAAGTCTGATGGCTTCCAGAGATATGACAATTCACTGTCATGTAAAATGAGAATCTCCAGTCGGGGTGATTAAGGTAAGGCCAAGCTGTCTGGGTGCAGACCAGGATGGGAACACCACGTGACACAGTAACACTGTGAATCAAGGACAACTAAATGATCTTTACCTAATAACAACAGGGAGTCTGTATTGCTGCTTCCCTGTACAGATCAGGCTGCTGCTTCTAGTTATAGAGAAATAATGTGTCATGTTCCTGCTCTAATGACCCATTTTTAAGGAAAAGGTAGATAAAGATGATGAAACTCCTTCAATGTATTTTTATCAGCATTACAGCATGAATTTTAATCCCTTTCAATTAAAGGCCTCAATGTTGAATTCTTAATTCTCATTAATAAATATTTCCACGTGCGTCTCAGGAGATGCTAGAATTTTACAGAAGTGACTGTGGACCAGTAACTGTATAGCTTTTACACTTACAGAATCATTTAGGTTTGGAAAAGACCCCCAGGATCAGAGTCCAACCTTTGACTCATCACCAATTCGACTGGACCATGGCACCAAGTGCTCCAGCAAGTGGTTTCTTGAACACCTCCAGGGATGGTGGTTCCTGCTACCTCCTGCGCAGTCATTCCAATGCTTAATGAGCCTTTTCTAAAGAAATTCCTCCTGAAGTTCAACCTGAAACTCCCCTTGCACCATTTGAGGCCATGTCCTCTTCTGTCCTGTCTCTTGTTGCCAGTGAGATCAGATCGAGAGTATTGCTTCTGTAGATGAATTCCTGATTTAGCTCTCAGACTTCAGAATACACTAAAGACACAATGCAGTAGGAGAGCTGCAATTTAGCTCTGGAATATATAGCCGCCACTGTGAAGACACAGCTGACTCATAAGTGCAGTACTCTGGACCACTGATCTTAGACAGAGCTGAGATATCCCAGTAACAGCACTGGCCCTCACAGGCCTCTTGACACAGCCCCATCCTTCAGGAAAACACTTAATTTCAAGGCAAAAGGCTGTTTTTTTGATATGGTGGGAAGCCTGACACAACTACCACTCCTACTTCCTCTCTGATAAAAATATTCTCTACAATATGACCCATCTAACAGTGTAAAAGGGGTAATTGTGTGACAGAAGTTTTGTGCTAGCAGAATAAAGGGAGAAAAATACTCAGATTTTGAGGAATCTCTAGTAAAACCCTGCCTTGATCTTCCCCTTTTTGTTTTGTTGTTTTTTGGTGGTTTGTTTTTTTTATAAATATCTATGGTTTGCATTATGAAAGAAAAACCCTCTTTTTTCAAGAACACTCTTTATTTATAGCTTCTCAAAGTTGTAGCATCACCTTAGAACCAAACGCGAAGCAGGCACTATAAATGCTTTCTTGCCTCCCATTTCCAAAACAACACACCTGTCTTTTATTCAGGTGTGTACACTAAACTGGGCGTAATGAAAAACTTAACCTACATTTAAGTTCAAAACTTTAAAAAGCCAGTGCAGACACTCTGCTTTTGTATTTAAAAAGACACAGCAAGACTTCTTTTTCTTGTTTATTCTGGTTACTTATCAAAGGCAATTGAAAAGTCGCTTTACTTCATTCAGGTAGCTCTTCAGGATCCCTGGTAGTGTTCATCTGCAGCAGCATTTTAATATATATTCCGTGCTGTTTAGTGGCAAGGTACAATCCAGTCAGAGCCTGTACCAGTACACCCAGACTCATCTTTCTAAAGACAGGCTGAGCAGTTGTGAGCCAGTAGCGTAACAGATTTTCTTTGCTGGGCAAGGGAGTTGACATATACCTAAACAACAGAAACAGTGGTAGAAATTTACATTTTTTTCCATGCAAGTGTCAAGATTTAACATAAATATTTATGTAGATAGTAATTTTCTCTTCCTTCTCCTAAGTTAAATTCACCTGGTGGTACTGAGCTCTCTGGAGAAATGCTTTTAAAACATCCTGACCACACCCTGGGTCTCACCAAACTGCGCTCTGCCATTGATGTGCTCTGAACTACACAGAATGACACCTGTCAGGGACTCTGGCTGCTGGGCACTGCCCAGGGTCAGTGAGGTCTCTTGGCTGTCCAGCACCTTCAGTGATGGCAGGATGGCAGCCACCACTGCACACACCCAAGCACACCCTTGGAGACTTGGAAGATTCCTGCTAAAGCAAGGGCTTCCCAATGGATCACTTTGCAGATCTTATTTCGCTTTGGTGTAGCACTTACAAACTTCACTTTGTAATCACATGACCTTAATGTAAATCTCCTTCCATATCCTAAATGTCTACAAGAAGACAAATATGCACAGATTAAATATCTACAGAACTTACACTGAGAACTGAACATTTAACCCATAATTACCTTTCAGTCAATACACTGCAGGTAACAAAGACATACCTGGCTGCAAGGCTTGCGTTCAAGGGGATAGCGAGGAAAATGGGATAGAAACCACCCACAACAGCACCTACTAATCCTCCTCTGATCACAGCACAGACCTCACAGTTCAGCTGACCTGCGTGGCAAACAATATTTCACTGCCAATATTCATACATGCTTCACCACATCAATTTATAAGCTGTGTGCAAGAACCTGAAAACAGGCTCTTGACAGAAACTTCCAAGCTGTACAGGTATGCCAAAAATTATAAAGGAGGAGGACTCTTCTTTTAAAAAACAACAACAACAAAAAAAACCAAAACAACAAAACCAGTCCCAAAACAAAAACTGAGACAAAACGAAAAACAATCACTCTCACTCCAACCCATGAGGAATTTATAATCCAAAAGTTGACCTTCAAATGAAACCGTACAGATGGGGGAAATTGAACTGCTTTGTTGCAATTGCTTTTACTTAACTTTGAGTGAAAAATGCTGAAAATGAGTAATCTGTAAAATAATTTTTTAGAAAGGCATAAAACCATATGTATCTCCTTTCCCACTCCACTTGCAACTCACTGCTGTCCAATGCATTGTTTTTCAAACTCTGCTTTACAAATAGGTTTTTTAAGACCACTACAGTTTAAGAGCACTGCTCTGCGGGGAGAAAANCGCCCCGGGGGGAAAAAAAACCTTTTGGGGGAAAAAAAAAAAAAAAAAAGAAAAAAAAAAAGAAAAAGAGTAAAGAGGTTTTTACCTGAAAATAAAGGGTCATGCACAAAAGCTTCATAAATTGCTGCTGTTGAAAGAAATGGAATGACAGCCATTGGCATAGCAGACACCAGTGAAGCCCTTCTGACATGTAGGATGCTCCTGAAGAAATTATTTGCTGCTAAGCCACATAAGCTTGAATTTGCTGCTAGGAAGTATTTTCCATGATTACAAAGGTTCCTGTGAAAGAAAGAAAGCCATTTCAGCAACTGAGAACTGTAAAAAAGTTTAGTTTAGTCAACACTACAATTTTCTTCTGAAAATCCTGCAACAAGGGGTAAGAGATGTCAGTCTCCCACTAGCGCAAAATGGAGAGTAGCTACTTTCAAAAACAGCCACTGCAGCATCCTTTGTTATATGCCTGAGTTTACACACACTTCAAGAGTAAAGTGACAGGTTGAGAAGCCATTACTACAATTTTTTTCCTCCCATTGTTATAGTTAATGGAAACTTCATTAAAAATCTCATAATAAGCATGTTTCTAAGGATGTTTTCTGAAAAGAAATGAGGAAATATATATACAACAAAATACATAATTTTAAAAAGTCGAGTCAATCCACTTATAATCCTTCTACATTTTAATGTTTCAGATAATATTAAGCCCTAAAAAAAATATAGAAAAGATTTCAGATATGTACTTACTGATCTTGCAAAACTTAAAACACTAAAAATGTCAGATATCAAGGACACCAAGTATTTCTTATTTTGCATAGGAAAATTCAAATTTTACCTTTACAAGCACAGGCAGTGAAACACAGGCAAGCACATCCATAAATATGGAGGACTGAGATTAAAATTTTATCAGTATATTTAAGTGCTCTGCAAACCAGAGCAAATTAATGTACCCAGGACCAGCAGAACCTACTTAGTGAGGTACAGAACTGCTACCCTGCACAAAAGAAAAGAAGGATGGAAGAGCTGGGGTTTGTGGTTTTTTGTTTGTTTGAGCTCCCTAGTGTTAAAAACAAGTGCCTGGATAAACAGGAGCTCTCAGTTTGACTGCAGCGTGCCTGCTCTTCCTTTCCAGACATGAGTGAGCTGCCCTCTGGATACATGCTTTAAGTCCTGCCAGGGACTGGCAGCTACTTCTTTCCAAAGCCCAGCAACCTGTAAGTCCCAAGTTTCTATCCAGACATTACCACATCACTACTGAGTATCTGCCTCCCCTGCTCTCCTAGGGAAGGAGGAGTTTTGGAGGCTGAACGTGAGGGTCGCAGATCCTACACAAAGTTGCAGCCTTTTCTTTCTTGCCTGTGTGGGGAGGCCCTGTGTTACTAACAGCAGTTTGTTTAGCCAGAAATTTAGTCCTATTTAAAAAAATAGAAATAAAATAAGCTTCTGATTACTCTTATTTCTAAAAAATGTATCCAAGCTGATGCACACATGCAAATGGCTCCTAACAGAACCAGCTCAGGTCCAGTAAGGTTTTGCAGTGACATACAGTATCACAAACCAAAAGGTCATTTGTGAGGCCCAGAAGGCATTTAGCTGGCTTTGTGCTGTACAGAACCCTACTGGTGAGCCTGCAGGACTCCAGCTGACTCCACCACCACCACCTGGACACCTTAGCCTCGCCTTCCTGAAACAGGGAGCAGTGCAGAATGAAATGCAGAAACCAGCAGGTTGATGCTCACTCAGGTCTGGCCCCAGGCCAGCCCTGCTGGACACAAGATGACTGCAACAGAATCACATTACAGTTTCCTAGAAAATTTTTTAGCGCTAGCACAAGACTGTAAGAATGCTCAGAGCCAGTCAGGGCTGCTCAGACATCCCAGAACCCCAAGCACTGGGGGAGCACATGCCAGAAACCAGCTGAGCAGGACCAGAGCCAACACTGAAATAACAGAACAATTTTTCTGTTCTGGACAATAACAAGCATCTTCACAATTAACCAATTTTGTAACTGCATGGAAAATTTGCAATACAAGAATAAGGAAAAAGAAAGGCCTCTAAGACTTGAACTGTTTGATGCACTTATCTGTATTTACTTTACCAGCACTTACTGATCTGCTTTAGGAAGCTCATTGAACATCTTTTGTATGATTTCCATCCGCTTAAATCTTTCCAAAATTAGTCTTTGCTGTGGAGAATCTAGTTCAAGAAACTCTCTTCCTGTCATCTTGAAGTCCTGGATCATAAGGAAAAAATAAACAAATGTAATCAAAGTTGCATAGCCCCAGTATGAATCAGATAAACATTTAGACTCTTTGCCACTATGAATCACAAATGCATTTCCTATTTTGCATGGCAATACTCCAGATTTAAATTGATTTAACTGTCAAATAGAACTGTAAGAAAAAACCCCAACCAAATAAATCCATACTTCGTAGACATAAGTAAGAAAGCATACAGTTGCAGTCAGTTTGTGTGGCAAGGTTTTGGTAGCAGGGGGATGCAAGGATGGCTTCTGAGATGCCAGGAGCTTCCCCCACGTCTGACAGAGTCTGTTCCAGCTGGCTCCAAGACAGACCTGGTGCCGGCTAAGTCTAAGCCCAGCCCAACCACTACAGTGGTGGTGTATATGGGAAAGTTAAGAAAGGGTAAAAAACTGTTGTACAACAGTAGCTGGAAAAGAGGAGTGAGAACATGTGAGAGGAACAGCCCTGCAGACACCATGGTCAGTGCAGAAGGAGGGGCAACAAGTGCTCCAGGCACTGGAGCTGAGATCCCTCTCATCCCATGGTGAGGCAGCTGTGCTCCTGCAGCCCATGGAGGACCATGGTGGAGCAGAGATCCACCTGCAGCCTCTGGAGGATCCCGTGCCAGAGCAGCTGGGTGCCCAAAGGAGGCTGTGACCCTGTGGGAGACCTGTGCTGGAGTGGGCTCCTGTCAGGACCTGTGAGCCTGTGGGGGACCCACACTGGAACAGCCACTGCTGCTGTAGGACTGACCCCTGTGGAAGGGACCCACACTGGAGGAGTTCATAGAGAACTGCAGCCTGTGGGAAGGACTCCTGTTGGAGAAGTTTGTGGAGAGCTGTCTCCTGTGAACGGGACCACACACTAGAAAAGGAAAAGAGTGGCAAGGAGGAAGGAGTGGTAAAAACAGCACGTGATGAACTGATTACAATCCCCATTCCCTATGCTTCTAAGAGGAAGGAGGGCATAGAGAAATACAGGAGTGACTTATTTCTCATTACCTATTCTGACTTGATTGACAATATATTCAGTTTCCCCACAGTTTACTGTTTTGACTGTAATGGTAATTGATGAATGATCTCCCTGTTCTTACCACAACCCTGAGCTTTTATTCATACCTTATCCCTCCTCCCTGTCCTGTTAAGGGGGACAGAAAGCGGTAAGAGCATCTTGGTGGCCTCCTGAGGCCAAACCTTTACAACAGCTCTTGATTACACCTGGAGTTTAGTGATTCAAGTGCTTCTTTTCCTACACATTTGTTATAACACACGTTTTACTGCAGAGGAAATTCTCCCAGACCGATTTTGCCAATCATACTTACCTTAAGTTGCTTTTATAACGTGAAGGCTGCGTCCTAAGCCCACCTGTGGGACTGAGCCTGCTTCGCTTCGGGCTTACCAGGATGCAGGACCGGAGAAAGCGAGACAAGCGGGCAGTAGCTCACCGGGATCGCTTCAGGCCGCCTAAGGAGGGTCCCCAAACCTGTGCTTTGGGACCCCACAGACAGCACGCCACGGAGCTGTAAGCACCCCCCTCTTCCTAAGCCTTGCTCACGACTTGTACACACGTCTCTCCCTGAGCCTTGCTGGAGGCAGAGGGAGCCCTCCCAAAGCCCCGGGGCCCAGCTCAGGTCAAAGCCCTCACGCCGGGAAATTGCGGCTCGACCCCGACCTTCAAACCCCACCGCTACCAGTCGCTGCCCCGGCGCCGCGCTGATCCTCCCGGCCTCCCCGCCGGGTTCAGTCTCCAACCTTGAACCGCACGGGCGCACACGGCCCCAACGCCTCCACCGAGCCCCTCCCGCCGCCTACAACATGGCTCCTCCCTCCTCACGCCCTCCCCGTGGGCGCCGCCATCTTGCTTGCTCACATGACCAGCGCCTTCAGAGGCCGCCTGTGATTGGGCCGTTGGCCGCCGGCCCAGCATGGCGGCCGCCGATTGGCGGCGGGCCGGCGGGCGGGGCCCGGCACTGGTTGCCGGGGTGGCGGATGGCGGCGGCGGCTCCTCGATGGCGGCGGGGCTGAGCGTGGACCCTGCACCGGCGGTCGGGACGCGGGGACTCCCCCTTCGGTGCGGGGAGGCCCAGTCCTCGGGGTAACCCGCTGACCCCTTCCCCTCCGCCTGCGCCCCTTCCCTGCCCTCCCTCGCAGCACCCGCTACCCTCCTGCCCGCTGCCCCCTTCCCTCGCCACCGGCTCCTTTGCGCTCCTTCCTCGTCCCGCCCTCTTCGAGCGCCCCTCGCCCCGGTTGCGTCTCGCTTCGCCCCACCTCCAACCCCTCCCTCATCTCCTCAGCTCCTGCCTCTCGCTTGTCCCTCAGCAGCGCTGGGGGAAGTTGTCCTCGTCCTTAACCCAGGCTGGCTCCGGCGGTTCACCTGCCAGTCCCCCACCTACCCAGCCAGCCCTCTGTGCTTTGTTTCGTCTCAGAAAACAGCAGGCAGACCCCTTCGAGAGAACCGGGAGAGGGTGGAGTGGGGAGAGGATGAGAGGGGGACAGCCCCTGAGTCCCTGCCCGCGGGATGCGGGGACGAGCAGATCCCAGCTGCGAACATCAGAGAGCGAAGCAGAGCCGCCCCCTCCACAAGCACAGTTCCCGTCTCCCAGAGAAGACGATGCACAGCAAAGCCCTGTCATGTGCATCGCAGCTCCTCGTTCTCGCGGGCAAGGGAAGCGTTCCGAGCTTGTCCGCCTTTCTCAGAATTTTCCTTAACGGAGTAGATGAGGAAAATCTATCCCGTTTCTGTTTCTCTTTTTGTTTTTCCAGAAAAAGGGAGAGAGAAAGAGAGGCTGATACTGAAGCCAACTAGCTGCACTTCTGAGTGGGAAACACCGGACTGATTTCATGGCTTGCTTTTTATTTCATTAATACTTCATTATCTCTGAAAATGAACCTTTTGTGAAGCTCTTCTCCTAGCTCTCCTAACTCCTCTTTCACGAGGTGGCTGCTGCTGTGCAAGGGAAGGAATGGCATGAAGTAAATGACTCCAGTATAAAGCAATCTGCTGTGCCCAAGTGCCCAGTGGGCAGCACTGTCACTTTAATAATTCCAGGTCAAGGGATTGCTTTCCTCGTTTTCAATCCTCTCTTTTAATACATGGGAGGATCAGAGGGACATTAAAGACCATAAGGCTGGGTGGCTTGCAGATAATAAAAATGAAAGTGTCTGCCCAGTGACTTCTGTTGGGTAAGAGGGATGATATTTGAAGGCTCTTGTCTGGTGAGGAAAAAGGGATCTTTTCAGTCTGCTGTGTAGTCACCTAATACATAGCTAGCAAAATTAATTCAAGAAGTGAAAAAGCTTAAAGAGGCACTTTGGATTGTTTTTGTCTTCCTCCTTATTTGGATTACTTGGGCATTTTTGTCCTGCAAATAATATGTTTTTGAGCATGTACAGGTGGAGTATTGAGACAGCTGCCTAGATATGGACTGTGCCTTAATTGTATTGCATAAAATCTTTTAATTTTCAAACTTTGCTGCCAGAAGAGGAGTTATAATAAGGTTTTATATTGCCAAGGAGTGTTTGCTCTTGTATTTTTATAGTCAAATATATTTTAAAGAAATTGAAAGCATCTCTTAAAAAAGAATCAAAAAGCTTCTTTTTCCTCCCTTTTTTTTCTTATTTGTGGAGAGCATCGGAAGTCCAATCCAAGGGATCAGCAAGTATTCATAGAAATGAAGACTGAAGCTGCATTTCCTTACTGAACTGTAAAAGTGTTCTGCAATAGATAGTCAGTTCCTGACCTTGCAGAGTGTTCCAGTAGTACTTCGTTAGTACCTGTAAAAAAGTGATTGCAACCAGATTCAGAAGTAGGAAGAAGAATGCCAGTCAAGAAGAAAGGTGGGCTATGAAGCTTCATATCTCATATTGTGTCTTCATTGTGTTTGATTGTTGATTTCTAGTACTTAACAATTTCAAATTAAAAATGCTTTAATGGGGAATGGAAATCGTTTTTCTTTTGCATTGAAAATGGGAGAAAAATCTGTGCACTTACAATAATAATTTTTAAAAGTAATTTTGTACTGTGTGTTAAGATTTATGTCAAATTTGGCCTCAAATGTTTTTTTTATAAAGCTCAGCCATCCAAAATTTTGAATAGACACCAAAAGAAAAGCTTGACATTTAATTTTGTGAGAAGCCTCTCTTACAAACGCTAATAAATTTTAAAACTGCAGTTTAATCTGTTATCTAGTTGTGACATGTTTGGCGGAGAAACATCAGTTATCGGTAGCAGCATAAATAAATAACAAAGTTTCAAGGCTAATTTTAAAAACAAGATATGAGAGCCGTGTTTTGAAGGTGATTTGAACGTGGGTTTGTTTTTTTTTCCAAATGTGATTTTAATTAGCTTGAATTTCCATGCTTTATTTCCATGCAATATAACACTACTGCCTTTAGGGCTGTAGTATGGCAGCATTTAAGAAAAGACAAACAGCCTTGCATTTGGCCTCTTCTCACTTCAAGTTTGTGTATGCAGCTTTGGAAAATGTAGTTTCCAGTGTTCAAACAACAATTGGGAAGTATATGAAGGCAAATTTTTACTCTGAAGGCACTCGCAGACCTTAAATTATTTCTGGTTTCTTGCAAATTGGACACCAATTTCAAGTTTTTGGATATGCTAATGGAGTAAGGGTCATGTGAACCTTTTTTTATTCAGCTCATCTATCCAGATGTGCCTGGATCTGATATATCCCTGGATGTGATGATACAAAATGTGGGGGAAAGGGCAAAAAATGAATGCTAGAAACAGAAATGAGGATGTAATTGATGTGACTTTGGATTGTCTTCCCTATAGGAATAACTCATTAGCTATGAATTAACATTTACTATATAAATAATGATAAACTGCAGAGATTGGTAGAATTATTTTCATTAAAAAAAACAATAAATGGGATTTTGTGATTGTATTTTTAAAAATGACACTGTAGAAATGAAATTTAAAACCTGAAATATTTTAATGATTGTCATTGCCATTCATGGAATCGCTTGCCATTATGTGTAGTAAAGGTGGAAACGTGTGTGGAGGAGTTCCCTTCTTAATAATTCATCCTGCTGTGCTGTAAAAGTGTCACCCTGATGTACTGGTGAGGCTTCTTTATCATACCTGTTTACAGAAGGAAAACTGAGGCTTTTCATAATTTAAATTTTTATCCTGATTTAAGTAATTTACACTAAGGATGTTTCTGTGCTGGATATTCAGCTGTTATTCAGTTTCCAAATACTTGCAACAGGACTTTTGGGGTGAAATCTTACAGGCTCCTTTGTGCAGAAGTGAGATTGGCAATCACAGCAGTCCCTTCTGGCCTTAAAAATCTGTGAATTTTGTGTTTGTTTCCAGGCAGTTTGGGTCAGCCTTAGTGTACACCAAAGCTTGACTTCTTTGGTGTTACGGGGATGTGTGTTTTGGCAATATTAAAATATAAAGTCAAGAGACCCAAATATCCCCCTTGAAATACTTTAAATTGTCACATCAGTCAGTGTGCTGGAGTTGCCAGTGTGAATGTATTTGATTATTAAACGGGTATTGTTAAGAATGTATTTAAGCATGTAAATTGCAGGATTTAAAATGTTGGCAAATCAACAACTTCATTGTGATTTTGAATGACTTAATTTGTCTAGTTCATGCAATAGACTTTAACTTTCTAACCATAATTAAAAGCATGCTGGCTACTCAAAACATTCTGCCGTTTTTAAAAAGATTGCTATTTTTTCCTTGTAATCCCTGTTACACCTGTAAATATTAGGCAGATTGAGGAGATTCTTCCATGTTTGGTTTTTGGTTTTTTTTCCCATTTATTTGCTTTATGATTTTGACAGCTGTTTGTGGGTAACTAGTTTAGTGTTTCTGATGACGACTTATTTTCCCTTTCTGGGGAAAGTTTGGGGGTTCATGTCTAATGTCCTTCCCATTGAGGGCATCTGTAGAAATCTCAGTGGGATACTCTCTTGAAGGCTGTGCAGAAGTAATTCAGTATCAGCATTGAGGACAGGATTATCCCTCTCCTTTTCAGCACTTCTTTCTGGATTGCTATTTTGGATTTGGTTAAAATGTTCTCCTAAAATCAGTATGGAGACAGAGAAACATGTGAAACAAGCTTTAAAACATACTGATATTTATCAGTGGAAGTTCTTACCAAGCACCACTTTCTTTGGCACTGGCCGGTCCTGGGTCTTTCTAAAGAACAACTGAAGCATTTTGGGAATTTACCTTTTAAATAGCTCTCACATCTAGTACCAGTCTTCAAATTTCACACAGCTTTGCACCTAATTTACCTTGCTGCTTGGTGTGATGCCTGCCATCTTGCTTTTAAAAGTCCGGGCCTGTTTAGTTAGGGAAAAAATAGTTTGCTTAATAATAAAGATCATATAACTTATAGGAAGCTTAATTTCTTATGGATGTGGAAAAAAAAGGTTTGCTTCTGGTTCTGGTCATGTATCAGTACCTAATTTTCCTTGCCTGATGTTCTAGAGTGAAAATACTTTGTTTTTCTCACTTCAGTGTGGAGGGCAATGAGGCTCCACATTCCCGGAATGTTCAGAGAGTTGGAATGCTTGTTTGTAGTACCAGCAAAAAGTGAGGCTGGAAAGGGACTATGGAGTATCCTGTGGTGTTGGATGTGCTCCCTTTGGGCATGGGGTGAGACGTGTGGGTTGGTGCACTATGCTGCACAGTTAAACAAAGGGCTCTTCTCTTTGGCTTTTGCTCATCTCTAATTTTGAAGTACACTTAAAGTTTTAAATCAGACAAGACAGGCATCTGACTGTAGTTAGAAAATGATTTGTTGAACAGTGCCATTTAGAGATGGAATGAGGTTAACAATTTTGAGAAGTAAATAGATTATTTTTGTTTAATTTTTACCTTACTTTCTCAAACTAGGATATTTCTGAATAGAACTATTCATGGAAGTACTATGGAATTTCTTGAGGAAGGTTTTGCTTCAAAGTAAAATTGCACAACCATACAGAAGTGAAGTTNCTGAGTTACTTAGCTTGATTTCTTTTAACTGTAAGGGACTATATTTAGATCTATAATTGCATATATTTTGAATTCATCAACAGAATAGTTAATAGCAAAAATGTTACTGTAATTCATTCATGTCTTTCACAGTGATGGAAAGAACTAATTAAATCCATGCTCCTCAATGATGGAGACCAGACTCCAGTTTTGGAGCCCTGCTTGTGATTCACACAGAGATGGCAGGAACCCCTACATCTGGGTGCCTGGCTGCACATGTGCTTTTAGACTAACCCTGTCATCCTCCTTGCACATCTAGCTGTGTCTAGGCAGTCAGAGATATGAGTGTTGGGTTTTGTGCTATCCTCGTCCTACTTTGCATCTCTCAAAGGGAGAGGGATTGTACCTTTAGTCAGATGAAACCTGTGGGCTGCTGTTAGTATCATCTTGGCTCACCCCACCTTGTAGCATTTATAAAGATGTGCTAATTCTGTCATGGAAAAACTTTTTGCATCATTCCTTTTATATTAAAAAATGCCTTCCAGGACATATTTTATCAAGTATTTCAATGTCAGGGATTGAAATGTGTCAGTCTGGTCCCATGTGAACAACTTCTGGGCCATTTAGAAGAATCTGACAGATGTGCTCTTTGAAATGCTGGATTTTGTAGTGGTAATGCTGACTTTGTGGCTGGTCTGTTGAAAGGAATGGGTCTAGAAACAACTCAGTAGGAACTTTTTAAGCAAAGTTCA
The DNA here is from genome assembly GCA_013397075.1 of Rhabdornis inornatus. Taxonomy (NCBI): domain Eukaryota; kingdom Metazoa; phylum Chordata; class Aves; order Passeriformes; family Rhabdornithidae; genus Rhabdornis; species Rhabdornis inornatus. Next base: position 2,225,235 of record VWZS01004485.1, on the reverse strand, counting down.
TAAAGGACCAGGCAAAGCTAACTCCCATTCATGCCCTAATTCTCTTTCAAACTGGCAGCTTCTTTTTAGCTAACAAAATTTAAATTTTTAGTGCTCAAAAATCTTGAATGTGGTTTCAGTCTTCTTACATCTTACAGCAGCAAATCCAACATATATAGAAAATTTTCTTTCTCTTTTACTTGTAACAGGTGATTGGTATTACAATATTTTTGTCCTTTCAGTTGCTGAATAAGAATTCTCAAATAAGTACATGGCTAAAAGACCACCTCCTTCACTCCAAGTTTTGTTCAACTACCTCTCAGTTTTTACAGTTAATTGAATGGAACACTGCAAATTTTAGTTATGTTTACAGACTGTGGAAAGCACAATTTAGATTTCCAAGAGTTAAACAAACAAGTGTCAGAAAATTGCTATCTAAACCATGCCAATTTTCACCACGAAGCTTTGATTTAAAGATGTCACTGCTTTTAATGGCACTGAGCTTTTTCCAGCCAGACATTGTTTCCGCTGTGAGAAACAGTGAAGTATTTTGCCCACAAAAGGACTGTAGGAGCAGGCATTATACAGAACAAGCCTTTGTTATATGCATGCACACTGCAAAGCTAAGTGGGCTTTGGACTGCGAATAGTGAACTTTATACTCTTTTTCAGCTCTGTTGTTATTCTGGTACTTCTCAGATGTTTGATGTAGATCCATCCTGTTTTAGTTGGCTCACTTCGGTAGGGTGCCCAGCTTTTTGTCCTGGAGGGTTGCTTTGGTCAGCAGAGAGAGAGATCCACCTCCAAAGGGCATTTTAACACACCTAAGATCTGCACTGCCTTCTGGACAATTGTCATTTTCTCTCTCCCCATAGACAAAACACAGGGTAACCATACTATAACTCACATCAGTTTGATGATGTCTCATTCTCTCACATAAATTTTAGTGGCAAAAACATCTCCTTATCTGAGATATTTATGAGAGCTGACACTGTGTATTCTGTGAGTGCTATAAATTAACACTAGTCATTATTTTAGTGGGTGAAAAAGTGTTATAAATTATTGTACTGTTAGTCACTGGAATTGGAAACAACCATAGTGTTGATACAGGCAGCTGTGCATCCTCTCCTCCATTCCTTTTTAGCGTATATTGCACTCAGTAGAAGCAATGGTGTCTTGCATTATAAGCATAATCTTCTTCCTTCTCATCCTCTCTTCTTTCCTTCTGAATTTGTTCCAGATGGCCAAGCTAGATGTCAGAGGGTAACCATGGAGAAAAAGCGGAATTTGTAACTAGTGGCCAAATGTGATAAAAGATGATTTTGCAGTCCCTGCTTCAGCAAAATGAGAAAATCTGCCTTACTCAGATGTGCTTATTTTGGTCAGGTCATACCAGGTTCCTGCTTCTTAGAAGTATTTAAGGTCTGTTTCACTGTGGTATCTTCTTTTATTTACTGCAAATTAAATGGTGCCAAACAACAGCTTTATAAAGATAGAAATAAAGGTCATGTTTTCTCCTGCCATATTCGTCTGAGAAAGAGCCAGTAAAGCTGTCCTGACCTGATGGGTGATGACAGTAGTAATCAACATACAAAATATGTGAAGAAAACATTTCCTCTTTATTGGCTGTGGTCCAGAAGAGTTTTTGGTGGCAGTAAACACTTTGCCAGAACGAGTCAGTGCAACTGTCCCTAAGTCTGTCTTCACTTTTGGGCTGAAGATGTTAACACTTCCTTCAAAATGTGTTTATCAGGGAATTGAATAATGTAGTTTCCTGGAAAGAGGGAATCTGTACAATTTACAGTTTCACAAGCAGAAACCAACCTTTTCTGATTTCTTCTCTCCCCTGACCGTATGGGCATATCTCACATTATGCTGTAGTGGAATGATTCCGGGCACCTTCTGGTTCAGTTCTAGGTGTTGAGCACTATGTTAACACTGCCTTGCAGATGGGTGTCTGCTAAGCTGTGCTTTTAACCCAAAAAAACCCCAACCAAACAACCCCAGCCCAAGGTTTGCAAATCTACAGACCCAGGTCCAAAACGTAAAATTTATTTTATGTTATTGGCTGAAGGCACATGTTGGGTTTTTTTATTGACTTGGAGATTCTAGTATAAAACAAATGTTCTTAGATTAAAAATACCAACATGGATGTGAGAAAATGTGAGACCATAATGCCTATTTTGCTAATAAATAAAGGTAATTTGATCTCATTCCATTTAATTTTTTTTGCATCACTAGAAAGGCATTTGTGTTACTGAATTGTTTTCTTTCATGTAATATACTGATTCTTTTGTATGACTCTATAAGTTATTTATTCCTGAACAGGCATCTTTTTCTTAGTTTTCTGTCTCACTCTAATTTTCACATTTATGTTAATTTTGATACTGAGTGTTTTTTTAAAGGAAAAAAAATTACACAGCTGCTGTACTAAGTGTGCAACTCCTGGTTTTTTACTCTTGCAACTATACAGCAAGTTACACTAGTTTTGTGTCTTGCATTCAATTAGATTGTAAGCTCTTCAAAGCAGGGCATGCTGATAATTTTGCACTGTTAAGATGTCAATTTACATTTATTCAGCTGTATAAATAAGAGATTTTCATTTGGTGTATGTCATTTTGAGGGTTTGTGGCTTCATTTTTCATTCTGTCTTCATATTTGCATCATTGATTTAACATTAACATTTGTACACCTAGATTTTAACATTGTGACACTTGAAAGGCAGAAACAAGGTCAGGTGAAGCTACTTGTAATTGCAGGGTGTCTGTAGTTTTGGAAGGCGTCATAAGGCCCCAGAATCTGCTTATTCTGTTGTCTGAAATGCAAACTGGAGCAAGGATTGCTAATGAACAGGTCCCACATTGCCTTCAAGATACCTGGGGAAAGAGAACTCATTGGAGAGAAGGAATGGCCCTGGTATGACCAGCAGCTGATATCAGTAGTTGCTAAAGCCCTTTTGTGGTCCCCTGAGGAAAAGTGATGTGGTGGGAAGAATTTAGGTCCCAGAGTGAGCCCCTGATAAGAACTGGGCTCTTCCTTATGCTAAAGTGTGATTGATAAGATTAACAGGTTATACGCTAAATAATGAGTATTTTTTTCAATATTTAATTGTAGTTTACAGGCAGGGACGAGTAGAGAAGACATATCTGTGGGATTGCAGGCATCAGATAATCCCATCTGGGGGCACTGAAGCAGGAACGTAGCTTGGTTTTCAGGATACTTTCTGATAAACAGAAATGCTGGAGTAAAGTTTGTGAGTTTATGATGAGCCAGTTTCTGATCTTTATGTAATTATCCTATTATTTGTGTAATTACAGTTAGTCAAGTTTAAGGAATTATATTTAAAACTAAAAAATGTGTGAAGACAGCATTTTACCAGAACAGATGCGTTGTTATATGTTGTAAAATCAAGTGTGAAGTTACATAGACAACAAGGTTACATTGAGCTAATCAACACTGATAAGTGAAATTTTTCTTAGTTTTCTGTATCGTAAGTTGGACAAAAAGTCTGATTCTTAACAAATAGGCAAAAAAAGAGAACCCATCACTTCTCTGGTTGGTTGTGTGTGTGTGTTGTGTTTCATAAAGCTGACAGTTTTTGTGTCCAGCTCCATCCACCAGTCAGTGTTACTGTATCATTACTGGGTATCCAGCCTGAGTTTACAGGTTGTGTGTTAAGATAAATTTAATTCCAGAAAAGAGAATAAGAGGCTTTGAGAATGTCAAAAGTATACAAAAGTTGCAGAGGCTGGAACTGTGAAAGAGGACACTGAGCAGGGAAGGGACATGACAAATCAAACAAGTGTGGAAGAGGCTGTAAAGAGAATAATGGTGATTTGCTTTACACATTGACATATGGAGGACAAGTAGTCCTGATTTATAACAAAAAAGATTGTTTTTATGTGATAGGAGAAAAACACTAGAACCTTCAAGCACTGAAGTCAGATGGTGAGGGATCTTGTGGATGTTGTAGGAGGTTACCAGTGCAATTAGACACCATCTGGGTGTAAGCCTGGGTCCTTCTGCTCAGCAGGGAGGAAAACTGAAAACCTCATAGGGCTCCTCCAGGCTCTCTGTGTCTGTCTCTTCTGTTTCTCAGAGAGTTCAGCTGACACATCATAACGTAACTCCTGCCTTTCAAAGCAATCTGACTTGCAGAACATTTAGCCCTCTGCGTTCTATCGTCTGCTCAAATCAATATTCTGGAACAAGAGACTGCTGTGCAACTTCTGTGGCAGCATTTCCCATGAGCTGTGTGGGGCACAGAGACCTGGAATAATACAACTGCATGGTAATGTTGTTCAGTGCAAAGCTACCTGTCCTCCTTACTTCAGTTTTCCTTGGCATTTGGATGTCTGGTTTCCCCTTAATATACCTGGGCATGTAATACTGCCTTGTTCTGAGAAGTTTGCAGTTGTACTTGCATAGAGTTTTTACAGTCTGTCTGGCCCATTTCTTGTCTGCTGGCAGCATCATGGTATAGAATAACACTGCTTCACAATGGAACTGTTCCTAAATTGTGCTCTGCAGGAAAGCAGTTGTGCAGAGAATTCACCAAAGCTACGGTTAGTTTAGGGATGTCACACTTTTTACAGTTAATGGAGAGCAAGGGCAACTCAGAATGCAACCTCAACTTGAAATATCATTCCTTGAAAGACTCTCTACTTGCCCAAGATTAATCTCCACAGGCCATGTGTTGACCTCCTCTGTGTGCCAATCTGGTTGCTAAAAGCTGAAACCTCAGAAACAGGCCTGCCTGGTAATCCCTTCCATGATTACCCCCCTCCTTTTTCTGTCCCCTTGTTTTCCCTAGCAGGACAGAAGCTGGGTTTATATGCCATGCGTATCCTGACGAGCTGTTATTTTTAACCCTTTTGCTTGCTTGTTGTGAGTGTTTGCCGCACTGGGTGATTGTCACATATGTCATGCCTTATGCTTCCTCAAGGTTGTATAACCCATATGCTTCATTTTCTGGATATCTGTTTAAAGTCCTCTTACAGAGATGAAGGGCCCAAGATACTGGGAGCTTTCTCTTTTTTACACATATTCCCTGTCTTCTTTCCCTCTATGCAGTCTGCTAGATTAATTTGTGTCTTGTATTGATGTTTATATGTAAATATTTTATGATTATTATTTGTCTAATAGCTCTCAAGTCCTTTGAACCATGGGAGCTTACAGCTTGTGTTTTTCTCAACCGTCTTAGTGTACTGTTTCTTGAATTTCTTTCTAAAATTTAACTGGGTTTCTACTCTTTTTCTCTGTGGGTACTGAGTATTGTCTATTAGCAGGATTTATTCCTTTGTGTTTGATGTTCTGTGTGAAGATCAGGGAAGGTAAAAACGAGTTACTGATAGTTTTGGCTTGGATCAATCCCGAGGTGACTTGCCTGGAAATTTCTTACTGCATTCCCTCCTGCTGGTCTGTAACAACTCATTTTGATTTTTTGTGATTTCCAAACCAGAGAATCAAATCAAATGAGGCAGGGAACAGTGTTTGCTCCTCTGTCTCTTTTGGTCATCTAAATGAAGGTGTGAAGTCTCCAAAATGAAAGTAGTTTTTGAGATCCTTTTCTTCCAAAGTTATCAAGGATCACTGATAACACTTCCTTGCTCCCTTTCCTGGTGCTCTGGTTCCATTTCTCATTTCTGTTTTGGCTCCCGTGTTTTTTCTCCACCCTTCTTCATACCTTTTCCTGCTTCAATGCCCTACGTTTTCCCAACTCTGGTTCTCAAAATCCCATGTCTCCTGAAATGTGTTGGCGTTTCCTTCTTTTAAAATTCACCTCTACAACAGACTTCACAAGTCAGAAAATAATTGAAATATCTTTCAGGAAAAAGCAGACTAAAAAAAAGAAAAAAGGAGATACTGAAATTAAAACACACCTTCATCTTATCAATTCAGCTAGGCTTAGGTCTCAAGTAGTGTTAAACATCTCTCAGCAATGAAACCTTATTTTTTCATTTAAGTTAATGTTTTTCCACCCTGCTGCATCCCCAAAAATATTTTCATTCACAAATTCTGATGACAGGAAGGAAAGAAAAAAATGTAAGTGTGTTTCTAAACATAGCAGGAGGCTGTGGTAGAGTTAGTTCACTGAGAGGCAGTGGCTACCTGATACTCCCTTGTGCTGGTTCAGGGCACTGTTAACAAGCTGACTCTGATTTCTTCCATGTGCAAGGCAGAACTTGCTGAGTTTGGAATTGTATTTTCATTTTTTTGTCTCCATCTTCTGAGAGATGGAAAGGAAAAAAAACTACCTTGTTTCATAGAAGGAATTGAATGACAGGATCATACTCCCAAGGAAAGCAGCAGCAGGTCTCAGGAGACTGGGGGTGTTTAAAGTACAGCAATTTGAGTGCAAAATCAGTGACTGGTCCTGGGCATTTACATGTATGGGTCCATATAGAGTTTAGCCTATATGACCGCTTTGGCCAGAAGGAGCTCTAATGGCCTGAAAATAGCCATATATTCATATATATGGCCTTAGCAGCATCTCCTTAAGTTATGTGGTGCTTCTGTTATCTGCTCCTTTGGTTTGAGCCATCATCATTCAACAAACCCTGGACTGAAAATGGAGCTGCTTGGAGACTGGTTTTTGAATCACTTTTATCTTTCTCATATAGTTTCAATTAATCCTGTTAGTCAAACCTGTTCCTAATTACTTATTGAAGTTTATGGATAGACCTAAATTATCTTCAGGTGTAATGTATTTAGTTCATCTGAAGGATAAATGGTGTGCATAAACACCTGGGAGATAGTTAAGAAACTTGCTTCTAGGATTAGTCCTATGGTGTGGTGTGTGACCTGCCATGTGCAGGCATGGCTGTGTTGTTCTCGGGCCCATATGAGGGCACAAACTTGTTGAACACATCTGGTCACATCAGCAGAGCTGCAGATGCATCAGCTCTATGAGGACTCTACTGTAAGTGCTGCAGTGAGTATAGTGTCTGATTGCCTATATGGAGTTTCAAAATGTTTCTAAAAACGTGCTTGGAAAACATGAGAGTATAGAAAAAACACCAGCAGAGGAAGGGAATCCTTCTGCTTCAAGGTACTGGTTGGTATTACAAGTGGTATCTAGGTCTCGGATGTGGACCCTGAGAAATAGATAGAATTGAATGTGACATCATTTTGGCAAAGTAGATGATAAAATTATTGCAGTTTTAATTTAAGTATGCATAATTATCAAATTTAATCATTCATATGTGTGGCTTGCATTTTAAGAGCAATGCTTTAGGAAACAATTTATTGGTGAGAATTTAATTTCTCCTGATACATTGTGCACCTTACTCTGTATCTGCTTGGATTTATGGCTTCATTTTTTTTGACAATATCCCCAGAAAACCTTTTGTCTATAAGATATACTGAAGTTACAGTTTGTTAAAATATAACTTGGATTTTCTATACAATTTTCTATACAATATATGTATTTTTTTGTATTTGTTTCATCAGATGTGTAAGCATTGCCCCAAGAGAATATTTTACTCTATAGCATAAATGTCTACTTACTGAATTTTAAAAATCAGCATCACAGAAAAGTCTATACAGTGAGGGTACTATAAAGTGTGGTATATTCTGTAATAATCCTATCTAGAATAATAACCCCAAGGAAAGTATTTGTCTCTTCTTTGATTCTTACATAGATGAATACATTAAGCAGAGACTCATTCTGTAGAAGAAAAATTGAGTAATTCCTTGTGTGATAAAAACTTTAGATTGAGAGAGGAAGGAAAGTTTTCTGAGACAGTCCAATAAACAGAGTTACTGCTCTGTAGTTTTGTGTCAGTATTACATATCTCTGATTTTCTGTGTTGTAGTAATAACCTGTTCTCTGATTGGTAACATAAACCACAAACACCCCTGAACTGCTTAAAAGATTATGGAGTGACAAAGCAATAAAATTTACAGACTTGTAAGTTAGTTTGAGTTTACTGATAACTTCTTGGACAAGATCCTGTAGGACTATTATTCCTTAAGATTTTTTCCTTACGATTGTATTATGATGTTTTGGGTATGATTTATTTAAACAATAATGCGTTTACTGACTATAAGAATATAAGTTCTTATAGGATTGTATCTTCTGAATGGTTCCTTGTCAAAGTAATCTTTCAAAGCCAATAGGATCCATTTAAATATAGTGTCATAAAATACAAAGAAGCAGTAAAAAAAATTAGACATGTGTCCAGCAGGCCTGATGGGGCACAGCTGATGCTGACTTTTCAGTGATCTATTGTTCACAGACAAAGGACCTACTCAGGCTCCACACAGAAGCCCACCTCTTGGGATATTAAATTGTGTGTTCAATGGATTTGTTGTCTTGCTTGAATTTGGTTTTGGTGTCAATACTGGAGAATAGTGATACCATAGAACAAAGATTTTTTGGTTGCATTTCTGGTATACTCTGTAAGGTGCAGGACTTTCTTTGGCTGCTATAAATTAACTGTGTACTTTATTGAAAACCATAATGCATACAGTGATACAGTACCTCCTGAAAGACACCAATCTCTCATTCTTCTTGATGAAGGATGTGGGAATTCAGATTCAGAAACTTCCACTTAATTGCGTGGCAGGGAATGTGGTCTTATTTGGCTGTTGTGCTGCAGTCCAGGCAGTCCATTCTTGCCACCAGATAGTACTTAAGCTTTGTAGCTGCAAAATAAAAAATCTGGATGTCCTCATCTGTTTTAGGTATGACTGGAAGTTGACAATGGTTATTATTTTGGGGACAGTACTGAGCATTCTTCAGCTGTGCCATTTTATTACATTATTTCATATTGCTCTGTATTGTGCAGAGGTAGGGATGTGCTGTGCTGGTGTTGAATAGGATTGTTCCTTGGCATGTTAAATACTGTCAAATCCATATGAAGATCTAGTTCTGAGTAATTTCTAACCAGGAGAGTTCATCAAGAAGGGGGAAGGTTCTTTTTTGAAAGCCTAATCTGGTGACAAATTGACTGGAGATTCAAATAGTCTCCATAAATCCTTTGGCTTTTCAGGAGTGCTCCAGTAGTAGTGGTTGCATGGCCCCCCTCCCCAACTGCAACACTCTTGGTCAGGATATGCCTGGGTATCTTGATTGAAACACCCAGCACGTCAGTCATCACAGGTTATTTGGAAAACTAGGTACACTGCTGCCAAGTGAGATTGTGCAGGAAAAGGATGCAACTCCATGCTGGAGCTTAGGAATGGAGTAACAATTAATGTATCCTATTAAAGCTAGGGAGGAAAATTAGGCAGGAAGATGATCACTTTATCTGGGATTTAGGTTTAGCACTAGAACTGTGCTCTGTTGCTGCTTGTTCAGTTTGTAGAGTTTAGGAGTCTTCTGGGGTCAACAAAAAGTAGACTTTTTGCAGCTTCATGAATTGAAAAATAGTATTTCAAGTGAAAATAAAATCTACTCATCCCCAATGCATGCTACTTTTTGTGGCACCATACTTTTTAAAATAGGAACTGTACACTTTAGGAAAGGATTAATGAAAGAGGGCATGTTAGCATGCTTCACCAAGTCACTAAGAAAGAGGGAGTGGTATCCCTGGTGTGGAAGAGACATTCACAACCCATTTTTGTAATTTCTTAGTCCACTCTTAAAATGTGCCCTCAGTACTGGATACTTTGCGGTAGTTTTCCACCACTCTGTGGCTTCACTTTAATATAAGTAACCATGGATGCATTACACATGCATGTCTGTACTTGGAATTACTGATTCCAATTAATGTTTTAAGTTACAGTCTAATTATTTTATTGAGGGTGGCTAGAACGTTCAGAATATCAATGAAAGTACAGATATCTCAGGTGGGTCAGGCAGTCATGAGATCAGTAAAAGGTATGATGTAATTGGGGTTTTAAAGGCAGAAGAAGCTGAGCTCATATGCAGAAGTAGTTTTTTGAACCCAACCATATCCCACTTGGATCCAGAGCTTTGTTTCAAGGCTATGCTTTTGGTTTGGATGATTTGATGGAAGCCCAGCCCAATTATTGTGATGTGGTCTTAAACAAGCTCATCTCTCTCTCTTTGTGGGCTATAAGTGGTCCTAAGTGCAATTGCCTCATCCTTACCTGCCTCAAGGACAGCCCTCATAGAAAGAAGGGTTTCCTCTTGGAGACCCCCTCAAGGTGGGATCAAAGCAGAGACTTGTGAGCTCCTCCATTATATTGGCTAGACTGCTGTAAAATGTTCCCTAATCTTCCTATCTATGTGATATGGACATAAGGTTGGACTCAATGCTCTTGGAGGTCTTTCCCAATGTTAATGATGCTATATATTTATATATATGTCTGTGCACATATAAAAACTTTTAAATAAAATTCGTTTTTATTAATTGTTTTTAATTTCTCTGATAAAATGCTTGTGACCAGCTAGAGTTTCTGTGAGGAGAGAAAAAAAACATTGCATCTTTTTCAACTTTAATCATTGATTAAAATATTCCCCTTTTAAATTTGAGAATGTAATCAGGTATACAAGTCATGTCTCTGCCCCAATGTGAACTCATCTGGTTGTTGCATCCCATATTACAGGGAGTCATCAAGATTCTGAACAAAGACAGTCAATCTTTATATAGTGAAAAAGAAGCTTTCTTTTAGTTATTTAGTAAAAAAGAATTATAAAAGCAAGCTTTTTGCCTTTCCAAGCATTTTACACTATTTTGTTTGAATTTAGTCTAACCAGAGGAATCTGACTCTCTCCTAGTAATGAAATTTGCGTTGAACTCTAATGGAAGAAGTTTAGATTGGGGCACTTGCTTTTAATTATTAATTTGGGGGTTTTTTTTAGTGTTTTGGAATCTTACTGAAAATTTGGTGGCAATACAATTGCACAAACGTGCAGATATCTCAGTGTCATACATATGTTTGTGTATGTACATTTCTGGAATCTAACTGGGATGGGGAGAAGGACAGATGAAGTCTGATTCTCCATGTTCCTCTATTTTCTTCTCTGTAAGATGACAATGTCTGGATTTCATGCAGTTTTACATGTCACTCATGCTCTTGGCAAGTGACTACACGAAGATAATAGCAGCAGCAGAAACAGAGCTCTGCTCCTCTGGGCTCTTAGAGAAAGGGTGGATTGCTCTCTTTGAGCCAGCACATGGATGAAAGTCTGCTATCAAAGCCTCATTTACTGAAGAGGTAGATAGCAATTTTATGTATTGAGGGAATAGACAAAACCAGCCTCACTCTTGGACACCTGCCTTTCAGATACGCATTTGTCAGTCAGAGAACTGAGTGCTGCAAATACAAAGCAAACACTTTCATGTCTTCTCTGAATATGTTTTAAGGCCAGTTTTCCTGCATGGGCATCCATAATGGTTATTGTCTATAATTTTGTAGTTTCTGCAAGTTATAATTTGGTCCAGGCCCCATAGCTTCCAGATGGTTTTGGATAAATGGAAGTTGAACACTTGTTATAGATGCTATTCCAAAGATCATTTTCCCATATGCATATGCAGTGTTGCTTATGTTGTTCATGACATACAGCTAATGACAGAAAGCAAAAACATCACCATCCCTGGAAGTGTTCCAAAGGCATGTGGATGTGGCACCTGGGGACATGGCTTGCTGGGGAGCACAGTGGTGCTGATTTGAAAGTTGGACTCGATGATCTTGTAGATATTTTCCAACCATAGTGATTTTATGATTCTATAAACATTTGCTGTAAATGTTCCCTATATATGTGCACAATGCCTCTCAAAATGTGTATTTAACATTTGAGCATTTAGATACTTTTCAGAGCCAATAAAGACATTATTGTGCTTTGGTTTTTTTGTTGTTTTTTTTTTTAGATACTGACCGAGCTTTAGTGCTGCTCGAAGAATATTGCAAAAAACTACGGAAGCCAGAAGAGCAACAACTGAAAAAAGCCATCAGAAAGGTGATGGGCATCTTTAAAAGCAGCTTGTTTCAGGCACTTCTAGGTAGGTACTAGTGTTTAATACTGGGTGCGCTCTCTTGGAGGCTAGAGCTAGGTCAGACCTAGTAACTTTATTTGTCACTATTTAATTTGTGTTTATGGTGAAAAGCATGTTGAGATGATTCCTACAGCCTATCTGAGTGGAAACTCATTGTCCTGATATTTCAAAGGTATTTTCTTACTTACAGAGAAAGAAAAGTAACAGAAACCTAATAGAAGTTAAGGTATTGATTAGTTACTCTTAAACCTTGCTGCTTTTCTTTATTTAATGGAAGATACAGAATCAGAGTAGGATATAACTGTTGTGCAAAGCTGAAGATGAAGCCATCTATCTCCACGGGTAAATGGCCAAAGTTTATTGATTTCACTGGCACCAAGTAGCATTGAAAAATCTTTCTGTCTTTTGAATTATGTTTTTGTGAAAAGTATCAGCAGAGAAACTCAAAAATGAATTAAGAAAATTGCTCCCAGGACACAGTTTGGCAGAATGTGGCCATTCATGTGATGTTGCAGTGTTCAAACAGATGTATCACTCAGTCTTTCTTCCACTTACTTGAAGATCCCCATTTCATCTGGTAAATGATGTTGAAATCAAGTGCTTGTTTTGGAGCTCTGTGTAAAACAACCTGTATGAGTTATTATATATAATGTTTTTGAGGTCATGAACATACCTGTTTGCCTCGACATTCCTGTTTGTTGTGCTGTGCCTGAGCTGCCAGTCATGGGAAGTGGTGACTGTAACTGTGCATCTCCCTTGCTCTACCTCCTTCTGCCCTCTTGCTCACATTGCATGGCCCTTCCTTCACACACATCTACATTTTGTGAGGAACTCATCTCAAGGGTGCATTTTCTAACACAAGTTATGTTTGTGGAGGTACGCATGCCTTCAACTTACGGCTGTTTGAAGCCACAGTATCAACTGTGCTCCTTGCAGAGCTACAGTCAGGACCAGTTATGGAAAAATTTTGATTGTATGTCATAAAAGTGGAAGCACATCAATAATGCATTATTACTGTGAAGACAATAGAGGTCTGGGACTAGTTTCAGGAATTTCTGTAGCATTTGTGGAAGATGTGTATTACCAGTCTCTAACGTTTCCTGTAAAGAGAATTAATTAATGTTAGTGCTATTTTACTTGTAGCTTTTCTGAACTTCTTTAAAGCAAGTAGCTTTATTTTATAAACTCTATATAATTTTAATTGATCTATGTGCTTTAAAAAAGGGAACAGATTAATAATTGAATTTACCAAATAGTTGTAAATAGATTTAGAAAAAAGTTGGACCTTTTCATATTGTTTTTATGAAGGTGACTATGGATATAGAAATGTGTACTGAAGAAATACACCAGTCACAGAAGTGACATTAACTGTACATTTACTTCTGCACTGCTTGGAAGTAGTGAGACTACTTCAGAGTATTTTAATAACATGTGTGCTTTGTGTGTGGTACACTGCAATATCTGTTGATGTATTACACGTGTTAGAAATGAAAAAGTGATTATTGCTACAATAAGGTTGATTCCAAAGAAGAACTTACATCTTTTGATTGCTACAATAACAGGTGAGGAGTATGGTGTTACAGAAGTTAGCATTTTAATTTGTGGGCCTTTAGATGTCTTTTCCTTCTTCTTAAATGCTTCCTTTTGTAGAAGAGATTTGGGAATTGCGAGACATGTTCAAAGTCTCTCATTATTACATTTGGTTTGTTACTTGGTTGGTCTAGATTCTGGAACAATGCTAAAGAGGGATCTCTCCATTGCGAGAGGAGACATCCCACACATTTTAAGTGTGGTAGATGATGTTATTACACAATCAATAATGAGATTCTTGCCTAATTAGTATTTAAAAAGACACTCACTTCCATAACATCTGTTTTAGCTTCATGGTGTAGTTTCCCTATTCACCTATAAATCAGACCATGACAAAAAAGAATACCTGAGGCAGAGCTTCTGGTCTCTTTTTAAGTTCTGTACTCCTAATGTTCCTTTGTCTTTTATATTTACAGAATGTCTAATGGTCTTGAAAATTTCCATCTTTCTGTTGCTGATCTTATTGAGACTAAATTTCCAGAGTCTGAGAATTCATTGCTTTCCAAAACTCTCTCATTTATAGCTGTCAAATGTTGGTTTTATCCAGAATGATTGACCTTTCAAATATTTAGGCTGTAACTACTAATGAAAAATATGATTTTTTTTTTTTTTTTTTGTACAGAATCCTTAACCTGGATGCGGAAGTGCACGTTCTTACCAGGAATAAAGTTAACATAATTTTATGTGCCAAATTCAGTTTTTGTAGGTTCCACAGCTTCAGAGGAATTTGCTTTCTTTACAAATTCATCCATTGTAACCATCTCTGTCCTTTAAGTGTGGGTTCCATTCCCGTTAACTTCCAAAAGGCTTTGAAAATCTGTAGGATATCTTAAATTAAGTATAACAAAAACAGATATAGAAAAATAATAAGAGTCACTTTTCAAATCTAGTGTTGTCTAGTTCCTTTTATTCTCCAATTTATGCTTGTGTGATTATGCTGATTTGATTCAGCCTTTTTTGAACTTGGTTTCTCAATGTGCGTGTGACTATTTTTATCCTCAATGTGTTTCATAAATATTAAATGTGGAATACTGAACAGTGGGGTAACGTGAGAGAAAGGAACATTCAATATTTTTCTTGCATGTGTTCTACACATGCAAGAAGCCACTACAATAATGTAAGGAAAAGTTCTGTAAGTGATTTACAGAAGGATTATTGAACGATCATCCTTTTACATTTTAATTTGGGTTCAAAAGCATTCCTTTCTCCCTTTGGGCTGTTCTTGTTGCTGGACTTCTTGCTAGAGTGGCTGTGTTCAGTGACAGCTGAGTTAGTTGCTAAGAGGCACATTTTCAAAGTGACATGTGGAACTGCAGTCTCTGGAGTTCCCATTTACACTCTGGTGGCCCAAACACAATGCTTTTGAAAATCCAGCCCTAAGAGGAGGGAGGAGGAGAAACTCTTCAGAAAGAGTGTGCAAGGGAAAGAACGTGAATTTAGATATTGACATTACTCTTAAGTTAATTCTAGATTTCTTTCACCAGAAGGATATTACCAGCTCTTCTGTGGGGAGTGAGGAGTTATGCTGTTGTAAGGATTTTTTTTCTTTTTGTAGGGTCATCTGTAGCTAGCTGGTAGTAAAATCACAAGGTTCTCTTAAATTGTAGCATATGTGCTCATGTGAACATTTTTAAAACCCTGCAAGGAAGAGGAAATGAAACCTCCAGAAATCCAAACGCCTTATTTGTGGGATTGTCTCATAATGGGGCATCTTGGAGATATCATGCTGAGATAAAAAAGGGAAATCATGAAGGAGAGTAATAATATATCCAGTTGTCTGGATGTGTCAAAGCAGCCAAACATTTTTTTGTGTTCCAGATCTGTTCTTTAGGAAACTTAATTAATTTTAATAGTGCAGTACATAGTTTGGTACAATTTATTTCGGGAAACCTCTGTTATATATTCGTCTAGCCTTCATTTCATTAAGACAAGTGCATGATTCCACAGCTTAGAGGGTGGTTCTGTGGAATGAGAATGGATAAAAGAGGTTTATGTCAGGGTTGTTTGGGTTTTTTGTAGATACATCTCTATAAAACATAATTTTGTTTCTAGTAGGAATTAAAGTGCCACAAATAACTTTAATCATCTTATGCAGTATTAGGTAAAAACTAATCTCAATAGGTTTTTCTAAAACTCGGATAAACCCAATCTGCAGTTGGTGACGTATTTCCTGAGGACTTTGAAACCATGTCATGTGTTTTTTTTCTCATGCTTGCGTAACTTTGCCTGAATTTTAAAATGCCATATTTACAATTAAAATCTGCATCACCTTTTTTTTAATGGTATTGTACCATTTCTGAAAAATAATGCAGATGTTCTAAACTGCTCATCTTAAAAATTGCTGTAGTAAATGTTACTGTTACAGAATTTACTCATCATCTGTGTCACAGCCTGTTCTTAGAGACTTAGGCTACGGTATTACATTTCCCATAGGTCAGTTTTTTAGACTCTTCTTCATGCAGCTTACTTTTAAATAAACCTTGTTATAACAATCCATTTTAAGTGATCGTGTCTTTTAAACCAAGTCAAAAAGGAAGTCAGGTGATTTTTCTGCAATTACATATTACTCTTCTTTTAAAAGATTGTATAAATAAAATGGAAGTATAACTCAATAGTGTTACATTAGTCTCCAGAATTGCAGAGATCTAGTTAAATCTTGTATTCTTCCATGTTATTAGAAGGTGCCTAGGACAGATAGGGTCCATAAAGAGGACATTTCAGAGATCCAAAGCAGGTTTCCCTTTGGTTTAATTATTCTAGGACATATATATCTATTAAAAATAGCATAGTCTTTGAGAAATGCAAGTATTTATTATAGCTAGCATGAAGAAAGAGAAGAGTTTGATTTCCTATGGGTTTGTCTTAATTTGATTGATCTCAGTGTCTACAAAGTTGTGAGGTGAGACTGACAGTTCTCTTGCACTTAGATCCATGGTTAAATTTCTGGATAGTTTAAATATGAAAAAAAATGGAGAGGAACCTATCATAGGAGGAATGATGGAACACCTTGCTGTCATAAAAAGAAAACTCTAAGAATGAAAAATGAGGAAGATTTTGATAGGCATAGCCAGGCATGTCAACAAAGAATAATGATGAAAAATATGCCCCACATTATGTAGGCTTTAATGCTGAGAAGAATAATGATACTGTTGACCATATAGGGAGAAGAAGGAAATATAGGAGATTAGTGGGAAGACAAGGAATTTGTTTAGGTATGTTGTGTTTAAGGAGAAACTTTTAAATGAAATTTGAGAATAGAGGTAAGGAGGTGAGTCAGGACCGGGGAATAGATATATGAAAAGCAGGATACATGATAAGAAAATCAGACCTGCATCACAGTCCTGGGCTGGAGATGGGGCCTGGACCAAAGCAGATGTGGAGAACAGCTATAGATTCCATAAAATGCAAAAATGGAGTGCTGAATGTACACGGTAGTGCTGAGATTTGCACAAAAGGCATAGAGATAATCTGTTAAATAGGGAAGGTTGTTACTGTCTTTTCCTGTGATCTGTCTTTAAGAAACACTGCTATCATATTTTCAGGCCTTTCTTCACAACCACCATCTTTTGTATTTCTTTCTTGAGCAGACATTTAACATTTGTGGCACCACAGAAAATAAGGCAATGTCCAATTTCACAAGGTTCCCGATAAAGCTGCTAGAATTGAGGAAATCCAAACAGAGAACTTGTTTGACAGTCACCTTTCTGAGGTGAGGTGATGGTGACTGTTGCTACTACCCATCTCTCTCAGTAACAACACTGAATTCCTCAGGTGTTAATCCAGTGCAGCCAAACCTGTGTCCAGCCCAGGGAGATTAAGCAATGCTCTTGCTCAGGGCCTGCATCCACCATTCATGATGTCAAAGAATAAAAACCCTGTTGATTTTGCTTGCCTGGGATCATGTGTTGGGGTGATTCTCTCACAGATTTATATTCAGACCTTGCTTGACTGAGAAATACAGATTCTTTCTATAGCTGTATCTAAAAATATTGAAACCCTCCCTGATTATTAAAAATGTTAAGGAGCAAAAGAAATGTGCAAAACCTCTTCAGTGCTCTGTCACATTTGAGAGATGCTCAAATGACATCTCTGACAATGGGGAAGCCTGTTATTACTCTGCACAGAGTCCTACTTTCCCAAACTGGCATCTTTCTTTGTTGCAGCATAAATTACAGCAGAACTGAAATTTAAATTCAAGGGCAGCTTTTGTTTTGCCTGAAGACAGCTGCAGCTGCTTTTATTCTTGAAGTCCAATTCTCTTAGTAAGCAAATTTTGTGCTTTCTCTCAAAAGAGCTAAAGGTAGTGCTTGATCTTTGGGATGGTTTGAAGCTGTATGATTTTTTTTTTTTTTAAGAGGTAGGGGCTGGATTGCAGCCAGCTGCAGGAGCCAACCCTTGCAATTCTCCAGTGAAAGTCTGGTCACAAGGAGTGGACCATTTGTTAAAAAGAAAGAGGAAAAAAAGACAGATCTGTTGTAAATGGTTTCTAGTGGATCTTGGCCCACTGCTGTTTTTGCTTCCATGGCAGTGCAATTTCTCCTGCATTATTATAATTTCTCTCAATCTCTTATAATTCCTCCCAACCCATAGTGTCTCTGGATCCTCTGGAGGAAATAAGACTTCTTTGCTTCCATCGGGTTGTATTGACAGTGGGCAGAGGGTCCAAATTTAGCTGGTGAGAGCTGGCAGGTGGATGCACGTGGAGAAAGAAGACAGACATAATATTGTTATAGAGGAATTGGAGTGAAGATACCCAGAGAGAGGAGTTTCACAGACTGACAGAATGGGTCAGATTGGAATGGACCACTGGTATATCGAGTGGAGATCACCTATTTCAACCTCCCTGCTTAAGTGGGGCTTCCTAGAGCACGTCTCTCAGAATTGTGCTCAGGTGGCTTTTGCATATCTGCAGGGGAAGATACCCACAGCCTCTCTGGGCAACCTTTGTGTTTCGCTGGAGTCTGAAATGTTACCCAGTTTTGCTTACTTGCGTCTGTTATGGAGGAGCTGAAATATTTGTCAGAATTGCTTTAGTCTTTGGGACTTACTGGATGTTAAGGTGATGTCTTACTGGATAGAGATAAGCAGAGAGAGCCAGGGCATGATGCTCCTGTTCTTGCTGGCCAGGCTGGTGATATGAGTAGCCAGCTTCTTAATATTAAATCTGTTCCCCACCTTGCATGAAGGTGTGTGCAAAGATGTGGGAATCTTGCATGGGTATCCTAAATGAGTTTTCATTTGAAAGAATTTAAATATTAAAAGCTTGTTAATTATCACGAAAGACCTCAACCCAAAACCAAAGCTCTGCTACCTCTTGCGTTTATGGGAGTGGATGCTGATGAACTCTGATAAATAGAAGATCCCAGCCCAAGTCTGTATCTGGATTCTCAGCCTGTCTGAGTACAAGAAGAAACCGATTACAGCACTCATACAACCTGGGTAATACATAATCACTTGTAATCCTAATGCAACCCTCTGCTCGTGTTTTGCTGCCTTTTAACTCATGAATGATAACACTTACATCTCAGACAAGGAAATTAGAACCCTTTGAGACTTTTGTGATTTGAAATGCAAAAGCTGTGCATTAGAAATAAACAATTTTTAATATGAGCAATGTGAATAAAAGATAGTTTTTTGTTTCTGTAGTGGTTTTGGGTTGTTGTTGTTTTTGGGTTTTTTTTTTGAGTGTATCTTGGCCATATGGATTCTGTGTATAATTAGAATTGATAAAATGCAGTTGCAGCAGCTGTTACTGTGTGGCTGCTGTCCCAATGTGAAGCTTTTCTTTCTCTTTGCATTAAATAGGGATAGCCCTTTATTGTTGGTTTGTGATGAGAACTAGAGACAAATTATTAAGAGATTAATTTAGATAATTTGGTTTTATTTTGAGTAATGCAGTTTCCTTTTTCAGGCTGACTGAATATATACAAAAGAACAATGATATAGATGATTTTCTTTTGGTGTTAAAGAAAGATAGACTGGATTTATATCTTGCTAATGTAGTTTGTATATCTACTAATATAATGGAAGAAAATAATCTGGAGCAAGCTGTTCCATCACTAATCCCAATGTTTATTTTTGTCTCTAGAATAGCAGAGCTTTTCTCCCCTGCTAATGTTTTGGTCTGCAGAGTCATTTTAGGCTAGAGTGTGATGTGATATTTTTTCAGTGACTATAACTTTTTAAGAAATTGCATGGTAATTTTAAAAGCACAAAAACATTTTAGCCTTGAAGAATGTTGTATCTTATGTTTCTCAAAGCTATTATAAACGAGCCAAGTTTATTGCCAGTGCCACCACTGTGGATCTTCTGGAATTTCAGTACTCTTTTTACTTAATCTTGTGCTTCCAGTGTGGTGTGGGAGTCAGTGAAAAATACTGATTGGAGCAATTTAAGTGCAATTGGGATTGAGCACTAAACAGTAAGGTGGATCAAAGTAAAACTAGTCCATCTTAGATACACATACCTATATATATTTGTGACTATATCTATCTATCTATAGAATACTTATATGAATTAATACATACATATTGTGGCAGGTGACTGTGGATATCGTATTTATCTTATACTTCTGCTGTAGTTCGCTCAGGTATTATTCTGTCCTTGGGAGCTCTGAGTATTAAAGTGTCTCTTGACAAGAAATGCTGCAGACTGTGTTGTTCATTCCTATTGCATGTTGATTCTGTTGTGAGGTCCATTTTCTGTGGTCGTGTTTGTGTTCTGTCACCCCAATCTGCCTCTGAGATAATTATGTACTCTTTGCAAAGAAGACTGAATTTATGTCTTTAATTTGTTCTTTCCTGTCTTCATTTTGTCATCATAGTTGTGTGGCTTTGAATATCTGCTGATATAGCTGATTAAGGCACCATTGCATAAAATCCCAGGCTTTAGAAATAGAAAATAGTTTTATAATAATTATCATTACATGTTGTTACATTCCATTATGTTATGTTATTTTGTGTTATGCTGAAAGGCTGTGCTATTTCCAAATAATGTGAAAAGAAGAGAATTAGGTAAGTGATCAGAGGGCAGTGCTATAACTAAGCCAGTTTTGGTGAACTGTGTTGAAATACTGTACATACACACAGTGTGATACTTCTTATTTATTTGACCTCAGACTTGTTTTCTTCAAAAATCTTGCTTCATTCAGTGTGCAGAAGGGGCAGGACTTAGCTCATGACCCAGTATTTAATTAATTGTTTTCCCATCATTATTTACGTTGTGAGAGATGCTACAGAGATGGTACTGAAGCCTGAGAAATAGAAGTAAAAATGTCTTCTTATTTTTGAGGTCTGATTGAAGACGCTTCTGACCTGATACATCACCACATGCACCACTTCTCATGTCTGACCACAGCTCCAGCTGTAACAGGGAGCGTCACCATTCCAGCAAGACTGTCTCAATGTATCATTTTGGTTACTTAAAACATGAGGATCATCTGATGGGTGATCATTTTTGAAAAATACTGTGTATGCGACTTTCTGATGTTAGTGAGACTATCAGTAGGAGTCGGGGTAGGATCTAATTCTCAGGGTGGCATTTAATGCTCTTAAGCTAAAGAACCCTCAAGAAATCTTCTTATTGCTCTCAGCCTTTCAGCTCCTCAGATAAATGGTGCAATGGTTGTTTAGGCAGCTTTCCCAGAGCAGGGCCACTCTCTATACTGAATCAAGTGTCAGAGCAGAGGGAAAAGTGATGTGTGACCATACACCTGAAGTGTGACACTTTCTACCTTTGGGAGTACCTTGATAAACTTATCAGTATTTTGGAGTTAATTTTCCATAGTGATTTATGCATGGTAAAGAGAGCTTCTTTTCACAATTTCCCTTGTGTGGTGGTATTAATAACACACATGTTTTAAAGCAAGGTCAAAACTCTTGGACACTTCCTCATGAGCCTTTGCTGCTTGAGGTTTTAGAGATGCTGATGCTACCAAAAGTGCTGCTTCCTTTCTCATAGATCTGATTTTTATCCCAATAGTTGGATGGTTTAGATGAACTAGATGATTTCTACTGCAAAACTAATGGAGTATCTTTCTAAGCAGACAGCAATTAGATAGCAGGAGAAATCTAACCTAATTGCAGAGAGACAGAGGGATAGATACAGGATTGAAATATTTAATGGCTATTTTCTTCCAAATCTTGCATTTTCTTGAGTTTTGATCTCCAGTGTTGAACTGAACTATAACTTCATTCTTTTTTTTCTTTAACCTCTCAAACCAAAAGGCTTTTCTGTTTTTATTATTACTATTGTTTCATACCCAGCTTGCCTTTTGTGGACTTAAGTTTTGTTGTGGAAGACTGCATTTCTCGCATTTTTTTAGTTGTGTTTAACATATAGCAATTAATTTACAGTTTAAGTTTTGTAAATGCAATGTGGAAGACTATAAATATACTCAGAAACAAGTATCTTTGAACTCAAAAAGTTGAAGTAGTCTAACCCTTCCTCTAAGTAAAGTTTAGAGTGACATCTTGTGGTTACACTGATTTCAAATGTATACGTGTGTTGGTATTATTTTATTTTGTCCACAGTAAGCATGGTGTTTTCTGTTTCAAAATGTTCTGGATTGCTCACCAGAAGTCTATAATGATTTCCATTATGGTTTTTGGGAGATCAAAGAAAACATTGCTATGTGTCAGGGCCTGTTGGTTTAGTTTATCTTTTACTGCATGAAGTTTATCCCATGTACCTGTGAGTTTCCAGTGTTTTGAACTCCAATTCAGGATGTTTTAATGCTCTTCCAGCCATTTGGAATTTCTCAAGAAGCTTTAATTAGCCATAATTCCAAAGCAAGTGGGAGCACAACATCTCTCAGTAACATCTGTTTGTGTCAAATCATTAACTGCCCAAAGATTTTCTTAGGTTTAGGTAAAGATAAATATATGCAGGAAGCTGGCATGGAGGATTTGTCAATGTAGGCATGGCCAAGCCCATTTCAGATCCATACTGCAGTGTAGTGTACATGCATGCTTACTGTGGATCAGCCTCCAAGGTGTTGGGTGGTGTAAATGCACCACCACCAAACCATGTCCAAATGCCTAGATGGTGCTCAAACTACAGTTTTGTGCAGTTTATCTAAATGAAATACAAACCTTTTCAATGGCAGGTGGAGCTCCTTAAAGGAGCTGGGGAAACCTGAGATTTGCTTTCACTTTTGGGAAGCCCTCTGCAGAGAGGCAGGAATAGTTTTGGTTGGGGCCAGCAATGTACTGCCTGGTTCAGTCTCTCACATTAGCCATACGAAGGTCTTTTCCCATTCCTCAACATTAAAGAGGAGAAAGATGATAATAATATGATAGCTCAAGTTTTAACTATATAAAATGTTGATTAATATTACCATGGAGCCCATCTGGCAGATTGAATACTTGATTATAAAATTAACTGTTCAATAAAAGACACTTGACCTTTCTAAGAAATAAATTCTGTTTAGGAGAACATACTCATTAATGCATGTCAGATGAAAAGTCCCTCTAGCACTGCTCCATGGTGCATCTCGTAACATGTGGCCACAGGTCTGCTGTCAAGTCTTTTGACAGGAGAGGCTAGATTCAGGAAAGGAGTCTGTGAAACTCAGGTTTTTGTTGGAGGTACTTTGGTCAAGTGAGGATGCTAGCACTGATTGATGTGATGTGCTGGCAATATTAAGGAATTTTAGCTTTGTGGTAAAGCACACAAGGAACATGAAATCCAAGAAGCTCAGCTCAGTGATCCTAAAAGAGCCATCTGGTGACCTCATTTATTAATTTGATGAAAAAACAAAGACGTGACGTTTTTGATTAAGATGAATGTTTGGCTGCCCTGCCAGAATTGGTTTTGGTGGATAAGTAAGTACAAGTTAAGCTGATAATATAATCCGAATACTGAAACTGGAAGCGCTGATGTAGATTGGGTGTAAAACAGAGCAAGTGATTTGGAGGGGCTCTGAGTGGGCTAGCCTGTAAAAATTGTTTGAAGGCAAAGTGTGTTTAAATTATATATTTACAGGGATAATTCTGGATATTTCCTTGGCAAAGTGCCTCCACCCATTCCAACAGAGAGACTATTTCAATAGCAAAGAAATTTGTAGATAATTAGGTACCAAACGAATGCTGATCTTTTTAAAATGCCTTCTCCTTTTGTTGCAACAAGAAATGACTGGTGGTGATGTTTCACTGCAAAAGAAAGCTGTCTGCTCTTTCTGTTTCATTTCTGTTACACAGACAGCAATATCCTTGTTGCCCTTTTTGAATGGCTGCTTGGTGGATTTTGTCCTGTTATGAATCAGAATTTTCTCTAATAGTTTTCATCTGCCCAAGAAAGAATTTGGCTCTTCATGCTGAGACAGCTGGATATTAAGTAGATTTTGCAATGGGAGACTTTAAAGAGGTTTTCCCATAATGCGGGATGTGAGGCTGAGATGACATTGTACAAACCACAGTTTTTTTCCAAATTGTGTCTTCCATGTGGTGAATTCCTTGCACTGACAGCAGATAACCCATTGATGCAGCCACCAAGAGAAATGGGGCAGAAACCCTGTACCAGCTGGTGACCATTGCTGCTGAGTATAGTACCCTGTACTGGGTGGGATGTGTTGAAAATAAGGGCTCATCAGTTAGACAGTGTTTGGGTGGTGGAGTAGCTGTTTGAGGGCTTAATTATTGAATCCTCTGAACTTTAAACAGCTAGTCATAGCCTCTTTCAGCAGCAAAGAGCCAAAATCTTAACGTGCTGTGATCACTTATGTTACCTCTGTCACTTTGTCAGAAGAAAAAGAAGATTCTAGCAATTCTGGCCCCGATTTTGTGCTAGAGTTCCCCTCACTACAGTTCAGAGCTGACCTGGTGCCTGCAAAGTCCTCCAGTATTATTAAAAGCCACAGCAAATTTAAATGTAAAGTGGAGGTGATGGAAGAACAAGATTACCTGTGGAGTTTGGAGGCCACTACTTTAAGTAATTGCTATCTACCTGTGTAAATCCCTCTGGGCTGCCTTTTGGATTAAGTATTCTTTACTTCTCTAGACCTCTTGTTTAATATTCATATGTGTTGTTAAACAGCTGCTGCATCCTCTCCTGGAGTAAAAAGGGGGATGCATTTCAGTAGCAAACCAAGTGATACTTAGATATATCCCTTGCCTATTTCAGAGCAGTAGTATGAGAGTTAATTAATATTTATAAAATGCACTAAAGTCCTTGAATGAGAAACACTATGGTTGTGCAAAGCATAGCTTGTTTATTTCAAGCTCTTACCTGGCCATTTTGACAATTTGCTAAATGCACTTGAGAGCACACAAAACTTGCTATAATGATGACTTGATTTCTGTTCTTTAAATGGGAACAGAATCAGGACACACTTTCCAAGAGTATAACAATTGCAGAAATGTAGGTGCTCTACTTAACCGGAGAAAAAAAGCTCTTCACTTAATTATCTGACTGGCATTTTGCAATGGTAATATAAAAAGGCTATATTAACACAGTGCAATATAAAAAGACCTTGTTAGGTTTTATTACATACTCTGCTTGACAATTTATTATGATTAGAAAGCCTAATTCTTTTGCTTTTCTTGTAATTATGGCAAGGTGTTTATAAGCAGGAGTTCCAGCTGCTTTTCTGTATAGTCTCATTAGATGTGCAATTAGAAAGCTTTTTAGACTGTTAATTTTTGCTCATTACACAGGGTGCATAAAACATTCTAAAATGCATGTATTATGTGAGATCAACATTATATTTTTGTGAGTTGCTACAAGAGTTTACGGCAAGGACAATGAATCTCACAGATTTAGATGATCTTCAGAGGAAGGTCTCTTTATTTTGAAGACTACATTTTTTAAATCCTCCTCTGGAATAGGGAGGTAACTAATATTCCCCATTCCATCAAAAAGCAGTTTTAGGTGTCTGTATGTACAGTCTCCATTTGACACCTAGGAGCGTCTGGTGACAGTGTCTGTGTCTGAATAACACAAAAGCCTCCTGAGGAGTCCCATCCTTGTCTATGGTGCCCAGCTGGCCATTGCTCTGCTGGGACTTTTTTATGGATTGCAAAACCCAGCTGGTCTGAACAAAAGCTTTAGCGATAGACCCAAGACCTCACAGGACACTTGTGACTGGACACAGAGCATAACTGAGGAACCCAAAGCTTACATCATATCATGAGATCATCCTGATTTTAGGCTGTCAGGCTCAAGTTATAATGGAAAGTATTGTCTGATTTAATTCTCTTGGAGAGAATTTAGGCTAGTCAAGGGCCTATTCTTATTCAGTTTTGTTATCTTTGCTGTGGAAGATGGGATAGGATATCTACCTAGAGAAAAAGTAGGCCACAAAATGGCAGGCAATAATTAGAAATCAGAACATTTGCAAACAGGAGTAGACATTGAGCTATTACTGATGTTAAAACTATTAATACTTACATGTCTCTGTATGTTGCATTGTTCATGATAAATTCTTTTACAAATCTGTTAATTGCTGGAAATTATTTGTCTTACAGTTTGGACAAATGAATGTCTGTTAGATGATGGAACTGCCATCTGTGAGACTTTCACTGGCAGTCTTGCTTTGGGAGGTACTTGCTCATAACATGAGATCTGAGTGATTATTATGGAGTAAACCAGCTTCATGAACTCTGATGCAATAAGGATCAATATTTTAATGAGAATACAAAATCAAACCCAGATGTTTTATTGATGTTTTACTAAACTTGCCATTATTCTGATCCTCTGTGAGAGTCCACTGATTTTATTTGTTCCCTGTCTTTAGTGCCTCTCTGAAGAGGAACTTTATATAAGGGCATGGAGTAATAGGACAAAGGGAAATGGCTTTTAACTGAAGGAGGGCATGTTGAACCACAGAATCACAGAATATACTGAGTTGGAATGGACCCATCAGGATCATCAAATCAAACTCTTAACCCTGCACAGGACATTCCCAAGAGCCACACCATGTGCTTGACAGCATTATCCAAATGCTTCTTGAATTCTGTCAGGCTTGGGATTATGATGACTTCCCTGGGGAGCCTGTTCAATGCCCAAACACCCTCTGGGTGAAGAAGCCTTTCCTAATATCCAACCTAAACCTTCCGTGGCACAACAATAGGCCATTCCCTCTGGTCACCAGAGAGAAAAGATCAATGCCTGCCCCTCCTCTTCACTCTCACAAGGAAGTTGCAGACTGCAATGAGGTTTCTCCTCAGTCTCCTCCAGGCTGAACAGACCAAGTGCCCTCAGCCACTCCTCATATGACTTCGTCTCAAGGCCCTTCAACATCTTTGTTGCCCTCCTTTGGATGCTCTCTAATAGTTTAATATCTTTCTTATATTGTGGTGATCCAAACTGCACAAATTATTCAAGGTTAGATTATATATAAGAAACAAATCCTTTACTGTGGCAGGGTGATGAAGCACTGTAACAGGTTGCCCAGAGAATTTTTGGATGTCTCATCCCTGGGAGTATTCATGGTTAGGCTGAATGGGGCTTTGAACAACTTGGTCTAATGAAAGATGTCTCTGCCCATGGCAGCAGGGTTGGATTAGATAATCTTTAAGGTCCTTTCCAACGCAAACCGATCTAGGATTCTCTGAGCTGAGTTAGGAGCACATAAAAGCTTAGATAACTGTAACCAACGCTTGTGCATTACCCACAGGCCCAAAGAAACTGAGAGTGAGATTCAATCCAAATAACTTGCACTACAGATGGGTTGGCTTTTAGAATTATTGTTGTACCCCTAAATATAAGGGTATATCTCCTCAGGCAATAGAAAGAGATGGTGTCTTTGAATACAGGAGATCCTGTTTGAGCGGGTTAGATTGGCCGAATTGTGTACTAAGAATTCAGCTAAACCAGAACAACAAAAAGAGCAAACATACAAGAATACTGAAAACAATTACTGGTTAAAAAACATGCTCTAAAAATTCTGTTTCTGGATCGAACTGGCTTTGTTTCTGAAAGAACTTTTATTTTTCAGAACAGACAGTCCTGCAGGAGAAGGAGCCTTTTTTAGCTTGAATATTGTATCTAGTTGTGCAATGGATTTTTTTGCATCAGTTTCAGTATCATTTACCTAGGGAATCTGAGTTGGAGACATACAAAGCACCAAGCCAAGAAAATCTGTCCTGTGTGTAGTGCAAATGTTGCATGTCAGAGGGAGGGCCAAGATTGCTTAAAAACATTGCTGGTGATTAAGCGAGGTGTATGGGTGACAGCCTAAGAATCCCAGTTGACACTCCACACAAATTAAAATATATATACATCTTTCATCAACTGCTTGTCTGGGACTATAACAGTTGCTAAAGTAAACTAAAAACAGGACTGTAAATATTGGATAAGTACATCCAGTACTTTAATGAGATAAAGTAACTGCCAGGGCTCTTGGGAAGGTGAGGGACAAGCACTCTTTGTTCAGTTTTGCAAAATGTATTGTTTTTCATGTAGGGCTTTGTGGCTTGGGAATTATTACCAAGCCCTGGTTTCTCATTGGAGTGCCTTTGTTTTATCTCTTATGTAATTCATGACCTTTGCTGTCAAGCTAATTTCTTCCTTTTAAGATTTTGGTCAAAGGAGAAAATCAATCAAACAAGTTAGTAAATTTATACATGAGATTATGAATTAGCTATCTTTTTCACTTCACTACATTTTCAGCTTTAGCCCCTACCGTTAAGATGAAAGGGTGGGATTTGTGCCTTTTTGGGAGACTTGCCTCTTTTTGTATTGCTCCTCAGCCTGGTATGTTAATGGTCTGTTGAAGTACCAGAGTGCCCAGGGATTTCCCTCAGCATTTGCCTACAGAACTTGGTGTAGCATTAGGATATATGGTGAAGGTCCCTATAATAAGGCTGTGCTTTCTTTGTGCCCTGTTTTTTTGCAAGTTGTCTTTACTTTCACTAAATAAAGGCCTAAGAAATGAACTGTAATGGTGGTTTGTCAAACACCAGATTTGTGTTTGTAACTTTGGGTATTGATTGTCAGTTGGTGAGGAGATGGATCTGTGAAGAAATGCGATGAGGTTGTGAGGGACAGTACAGTAATAATGCTGTAATAATGTTATGCCAGGTGCATTTTGCATTTAAATAAGGAGATGGCATTAAATCAAAACAATCCTAAGGTACTGGAGGATATCTGGGTAAAGAAAAGGGCTGGCACCTTGAACTTTTGCTAAACACTGTGGGTGATAAGTAAAGACTTAGAGAGGAAGACAAAGAATAGCTAGGACATGTATGCACAGTTTTTAATGGGATAAACACATAAATCCTGAATAGACACATACCCTCTAATAAGAATTGTATTATATAGTTACACTGGGTTTGTGAGATAACCTGTGCTGGCAAAGTGCACTCATCCAGCACCACTTTTAAGGATAAATACAAGAACTGCAGGATTTCTCAGTCTAGATTCATATTCTGCAAGATTTGCACTCAAAAAAATCAGATGTGAAAGTTTCTGGAAGAACCTTCCTTGAAATAGGACTTGTTTTACTGTATAGGGGAAATACATGCTAAGATCTGCCAAAGGTTTGGAGATATAGATGTTCCTGAATAGAAATCTCTTCACGAAACTCAAAAGCATTTTTGTAGGATTGTGATTCATTTAATTTGTCAACTTCCTCCAGTGTCTTTAGTGCCAGTCCTCATCATGTGTTTGAAAGAACAGTAGTATGAAAACAGGAAAATGTTACAGTTTGACATAGTTCTGCCAGACATCATCTTTTTGCTGCAAAAGAGCCTCAGAGAATATTACAATTCCTTTTCATTGCTTTCCCTGGAAGTCACTGGACATGAGAGGTATGGTAGCCGCACATCTCAAACCCACTGCTCATCATTTATTGCTGGATACTAAAACTATGCCATAAACTGAAAAGCTTTTTCCCAAACCAAAAGATACTTGACAGGTGTTTGGCAAAGAAGAAAGTTTTGCGGAGTCCTTCCCTATACAATAAACTTACAATAATTCCCAGCTAACACTTTTTTTGCTTGGAAGTACAATTTCAGTAGTGCAGTGAAAAGACCTAAAGAATTTTCTGTGTACAAGTTATGTCTTTAGGGCTCTCAATGGCACCAGGAGTGAATTCCAAACCTCTTGGGTGTGACTGCACAGCTGATTCTCTACTCTTTCTGAACTGGATAATGCTCTCATAAAGCAGCACCCAGTAAAGTGTGCAGATCTCATGTGGAAGCAATATACCCAAGTGCTGGGGCTGAACAGATGGCTCACAAATGCAGAAGAAGCTGCCGTCAGCAAATTCTTAGTAGTTTGCTTCAAGTGACAAAGTTACTGCAAGGCAAGCAGGAGTATGGATTTCCAGTAAGTTTATGAACTGCCCATGTGCACACTCTCACTTTCCAACAAACCACTCTAAAAGAATGTACTGACAGCTGAAATCTAGTTGGAAATGTCTTTATTAGTGAACTAACCTGGAAACTCACATATTTCCATATGGGGGACTCAATCATCTACATGTAAAATAGCTTGAATGGTTTCTGACAAGGTTTTGGCCCATTTGACCATCATTCTTTCTATGCATTCACAGTCCAGGGATCATCCTCATAAATCAGTGTGCATGGCTGCTCTGTTCTGGAGGCTAAGAGAGTTTTAAAGTATGAATCCAAGCTCAGGTCTAGAAGGTGATTCCAAGTGTGTGTAGTTGACATGGCAGAGCTCGTGTACTATGGGTATTGGGTAGCATCTCACAAGCACCATCAGAATATGCCTTCAGATGTTGCAGATTGTCCCTGTTGATCTCATAGAAGTGTATCATCTTTTGTCTAGCCTAAATAATATGCCTGATAGCAGTCACCATCTTGTTCTTGTAGCTAAATTTGACTTTACTGCGTCCAGGCAGATCCAGTGGCCTATATAGCCTCTGTGGACAAATACATTGTCTGTGAAGAGCCCTGGTTAGCTGCTAGTTGATGTATAAAAAATATGGCTCATAGAGTTCACAAAAATGGGAACTTTTGGAAAGTTTTTAATCATCTTTCTAAAGGAATGATGGTCCACAGTCTAGAGTGAAGCCTTGATATAGCTCAGAAAGCCAACTGTGTCCTGGGGTACATCAAAAGCAGCATGATCAAAAGAGCATGAGAGGTGTTTCTCCTGCTCTATTCTTTTCTGGTGAGACCCCACCTGGAGTGCTGCATCCCTCTCTGGGATCTTCAGCACAGGAAAGATGTGAACCTATTACAGCAGATACAGAGGAGAATCATGAAAATGATCCCAAGGATAGAATACCTCTCCAGTTAAGGAAGACTGAGGGAGTTGGAGCTGCTTGGCCTGGAGAAGAGGAGACTCCAGGAAGACCTTATTGTGGCTTTTTAATACTTGAAGGAGGCTTATAAGGAGGATATGGACAGACTTTTTAGTAAGATCTGTGGCAATTTGTCAAGGGGGAAGTTTTAAGGTAAAAGGGGGTTGATTTGGACTAGATAAGAGGAATTTTTTTACGATGAGGGTGATGAGGTACTGGCACAGAGAGGTGGCAGCTGCCTCATCCCTGAAGACATTCAAGGTCAGATTGGATGGGACTCTGAGCAAACTGAACTAGTGGAAGATGTCCCTGATCATTGTAGGGAGGTTGGCTTAGATGGCTTCTCAAAACCCTTTCCAACTCAAGTGGATTTTGTGATATGAATATTGGCCATGTTCACCATGAGAAAGCTCTCTGGACTGCTCTGGTTTAATCCCCTGAACTTGTGCAAACCCCTCCATCCTTGTCAATCCAGTGGATGAAAATTTTAACAGCTGCTGCTCTTTTCTGATCAAAGGATGTAGGGCCTGCCAGCAGCAGCATAGCTTTACACGTGGAACCTCGTCTTGACCAAAGCTTCTTCTACGTCACCACATCAATATCATAAAAGTCTTCATTTGGCCTAGCAATCAAATCTCTCCTGCTGCATTATCTCCAGTTCACTGACCCAAGAAACCTCAATTATTTCTATTAAACACAAATATTTTCCATAGGGATTTCCAACATAGTGTGCGAAACTTCAGCATTGTACATACAATTTAAATGTTCTATAATATTTTGAGGCTCTTTCCTCTGCTTATTTGCTCTGTTAAAACCAAGCATGAAAACTGCCTTTTTCACAACATCTGCACCACTAGAAAACTCAAATTATTCTAAGGAAGTAAAATCTTCCCATCCCAAACAGCAGTAAAAGTCCATTTATCACAGCAATATCCCAGTGATGAATGTTCAAGGGCAAAGCTTTGATTAATGACAGCTGCAGTTTGGATTTCACTGATGGTGATTTTGTACCTCCTTCCAGACAGCTGCACACTTACTGCAAGTATCTAACTAGACATATTTATTATGCCAGTTTGGTTAAATAGTCGTATAAATGAAGCATATGGATACTTGTAATTTGCATCTGCAGTGTGTGACTATTATGTGAAGTAGGCTTCTAGGAGAAGAGTATCCATCCTTCTGTTGAGATAGTCCTATTTTGTTAAATTAAGGAGGTCTCTGATTAGGTTCTATAAAAGGGAAATACTGGTCTGTTAAAGGTCATGGGGGGTGAAGGGATGCAGTTATTCTCTATTGAAAAGCACATTAATACACTGAAAGTTGTCCAGTAATTTCAGCTGCCCTTCCAAAGTGTTGAGTTGAGCAAAAAGTTAGCAAATTTTGGGTGAGCACAGCAAACTGTAAAGCAAGTATACTCGCTTCAGTTAAGTGTTCTCTTTTTTATAAATGTGAAAGACTAGTCAGCAGTTATGCTGCTGGAATTGTTGTGTAGGATTGCAGCTGTAAATAGGCTATTGTGACAACTGGGTGGGAGTAAAGATGAGGTAAGACTTCTAAAATGACTGGTTTCACCTGTAAGTTGTTACTGTAATGTAATTAAAGTGGTGGTTGTGCAGTGATTGTTGGGAACTGGTGTTTTGTATGCAAGCAAAGCTGTAGAGATACCATCAATATGATCCATAACACAAATTCTGGCTATTTTATTGTACAGATGTTATTTCAATTCTAAGTTGTGTTACATGATGTAAAGTGTGTCTTCCTCCACTTTATGCCCAAGTATCTCCTGCAAAATAGAAGCTCCCATCTCCATTTCTATTACTCGCCTCTACTAATTTCTTTAAATATTGTTTTTTTAAGCTATCTATTTTTAAACTATTTATTTTATATACAAGACATAAAGTAATATAATAAGGTTAATTATACACATTGGCAGATACCAAACAGGCTTCAGGTCCTCAATGTGCTACATTCCCTGACCTTGTCTCTGCCTGAGCAAGGATTCCAGCCCTTCTTGGCCTGTCCATGCTTGCCTCCTCCTTGCCCTAGGTGTTTTCCCCCACCATGTACTATTACCTGCAGCATAAATCCCAATTTACCTGGAGGAAACAGAGCAAGAGTCTCACCATGCAAAAGGAACTTCCCATCAATTGTTTTGTGATTGTAGTCAGCAGTGTTGCAATGCAGAAGGAGATGCACAGACCAATTTATAGCTTTAGAAATAATATCTCTTGTGAGTTGTTAGTAGCAGGTAAGGTGCAAAAAGCATATGCTAAAACACTTTTTTTTTTGTTTATAGACTGCAGTCATAGAGGTAGTAAAATCATACAAGGTGGTGCTAGAGTTTTACACATCATTGCAGCAAACAGGAAGGTTTTGAGCTAGAGAAAGTGCCCTGCTCCCACATCCTCAGCAGATTCCAACAAATTAGTGTTAATTCTCTCTTTTTCCTTTGTGTACTATTAAGTACATTCTCTTCACAAGCTAATAAACCATAGTGGGTGGTAGTGTCTAAAATGAAAGTATGTTAAGAAATATTTTACTTCCTATTGTTTATTGTTCTTTGTGTACGATACGCTGTGCTCCTTAGGGCAAGTAATTAATGCAGGTGATGCGGTTTTTGGGGGGGTTACTCTCGAGTGGATGGTTTACACCATATGAATTTATTTTTTCCTGCTTGACAAGGGCCGGGAACAGTGAGTAAGGGTTGTCACCAGGTGGCACCATTAACCTAAGTTATGTTTCAATGAGGAGAATGCAATGAAGTTTATGTTCAAAAGGAATTTAGTAGAGAGATTGCTCTTTTCACCTTCCTTCAAAGTAAACACACAGCACAGAGAATAGGCCAAAGACTTCTGTTCACTGGCACATTTTAGATTCTTTCATGCATTTGCAGTGCTATAGTGTGGTGAAGATTCTTCCCTGCTTTGTGTATGGTAAGTAAAATGCATGCCTATATTTCTCCAGAAAGCCCTTGTCTGCCTAAGGATTTTGCAATGTATTTCACATCTGGTGCATCCAAAAGCAAAATCTCCCCTAGTGAAATCCCAGAACAAGACCAGGGAATTCTCAGATGAAAATACTTGTGTCTAAATATTGTTTGAATATTCTAAGACTATATTCTATGAAGCTAAGCAATTAGAAATCGATTTTCCTTACTTACAGTGAGTAGCACCATGGGCAGTGCAGGGGAGATGACGAGCCCCATCCCTGGCTGCTGTTCAGAAGTGATGCTGGTGGTGCTGACCCGCTCTGCATCAGAACTGCTGCAGCCTCCATCAGCTTGTGCTGCTTCGTGGCACTCACAGGGTGGTGTAGCTGTCCTCTGAAGCAAGGAACAAAACTTTTCAACTTGCAGACGTTTAAATAGCTTGAGTTGAAAAGTTAGAGTTTGTTTTGAAAGGCTCGGGTTGCTTTTTAAATGGCTTTCAGTGAATTTTAAAAGCTTGATCCTAAGATGGTAAACATCATGGTATTTTTTCTGAACAGTGATATTAACCTAGTGGCAGGAGACTAGGGTGACCCTTGGGAAACAGCAAATTCTTGTCTTCTAATCAGGTATTAAAGAAATGCAGACCATCAACCAGTTCTTTCTGAATATGCTGGAATATTTAAAATGAGTGGTGTTTTAGCTAGCAACTCTGGGATGCTTTTAAAGCATGGTTGTAGGGTGCAGGCTGTAATTCCTATTTAGCTCATAAAAGTAAGCAGGAAACCAGAGATTTATACTTTAAAGGATAATTTCATTAAATTTTTATTAGAGTGAAATCATGAAATAGATATAGTTCATGTGAACTGTGAATTGTAAGGTCATATCAAAGCAGTAGGTTGATTATACTGGGGCGTATACTCCTGTTTCAGTGATTTCAAGGGCGTTACTGGGTAGCATTTTATTGTGCTAAACTGCAAGTCATGCTGTAATTTAAGTTATACATATTTCATGTGGATTTTTTTACCTTTGCTTGCTTCTCTGGTCAGCTGTGAAGGTCACTGTTTATGCAGTCTTTGTGTCAGTGTCCAGTCCTTCTGTTGAACAGAGGCAGTGGAGTCTGTCCTTGGGGATACTGAAACCCTGAGTGGACTCAGTTCTGAGGAACTTGATCTGTTACCCCTGCAGTTCTCCAGAAGTACCTTCCAATCTCTGCCACTCTGACTCTGTGTCTAGCAGAAGAAAGGTCTTGGCAAATAGAACTTTGGAATTTCTCTAATTAAGCCTGTGATGTGCCCCATATGGAAACTGCACAATTGTTCTTAGGTAGACTCCTTGCTGGTAAAGAGCAGTATTCAGAGTGTGTGAAAAGAACAGTTCTCTTAAAAATTACATTTCGTTGCAGTTTTTTACTGATGTTTACCCATTACAGTGCAATAGACACTTAAATTCCAATTTGTCTTCATCCCCTAGCAAAGCAGAAAATGTGCATGGTGAATCTTGCTTCTCTGAGCAGCCATGGAAATATTTTTTTTATTTTTTTTTTTTTTTAGTTAGTCAGTTAATGGGTTAGGATTGGGGTTAGAAGGTAAAAAGATTCAGCAACACAGTATCTTAAAGAAAAGTGTTATTAAGGATCTGGGAAAATATTGTCAGTTCTAAACCATCCTGTGTGTACATTCAAACCTTTTCAAGTTTCAGTGTGCTGACTCAGTGGGCATTTTCAATAGCAGCAGTAGCAGTATTATTGCAACCATGGTCTAAGGAAGAAGGGATGCAGGGCTTGTATAGGGAGTGCAATATCAGCCAAGTAATGTTTTTTTGACAAAAGAGGGAATTGCCTGGAAGAGTGTCTCCCTGAAGTTGATTTTATTGGTTTATGTAATAAAAGGCAAATGGAAACAGTGACATTATCAAATGCATCTGTCATCCAAAAAATGTTCTCTTTTTTCACTATTTGAAGGATCCAAATGGGATATCAGGAATATTACTGCAGAGTCATGATAGGACTTTTTAATTGTTTTTCTGTTTCACTTTTTAATGGAGACACGGACGTGACAGCAAAAAGGAAATAAATCTGATATGTAGATATCTTTATCTAGAATGTTGCTTTCAGTAGAATCCTCAGCACTATAAAGCCTGAAAATTATGTAATAACAAAAATCCTAAACATAAATCGTAAATTCCTTGGTGTCATAAAACACTAGTAGTACTTCAAACCTTTTCTTTTCACTGTTTTCTTGTGGGGGGTTAATTTTTGTATTTCCTCTTTGTGTATTCCTCCACATTATTTCACATTTCTGGTTGAAATTGCTTTGCTTTTTTTAAAATTAATTTTCTGTAGTCAGTATCAAGTCATTGATTTTGTATAGGCATCATCTGGATTTCCAGCAAGTACTGCAAGGACCCAAATGTTTTCTTGCGTGTGATGCTGCAGGCAGCTGCCTATGCTTATAACTGATTCTGTTCCTGACAGCTTTAAATCATTGCTATTTGCTTGCCTGCAAGCCTTCATGGAAACCAAAATTCTTGCACAAGCCCAGATATATCAGGAAAAATGTGGGCAAAGCATATGAAGAAAGCAATTTATCCATCACTGAGAGTCTAGCAGTGCATAACAATCTTTCAGCAGCTGGTCAATGGTGAACCAGGGCAGTGGCAATTTCATAATGCGTGATCTGGGGTCAGAATGTCTATAGGACCTGTAGCATTCCTATTTGCTTTTTCAGAAGTATATCTACGCTCATATAAACAACCGAGGAATAGTTTATATTTCTTTTTCTCTTAGGAGTTTGCATTCAGGTTATTATTTATACATTGCTCATCTAAAGTGTAGCAGAACTGACAGGTGGTTGTTTTGACTGGAATGGAGTAGATCTGGTTTCAACTAACCAAAAACTTAAATAGGGGGTTTTCAGGAATCCTCAACTGGATGAAATTCTTTGTGAGTGATTTTTCTACTTAATTTCTTTTTTAAATGAGTTGACAATAGCTAAAATTATTTATAAATTACATTTGTGTTTGGCAAGGGCTGCTGACTGAAAAATAATCATAGAATATATCAGATTGGAAGGGACCCATAAGGCACATCAAGTCCAATGCCCTGCTCCTCACAGGACTACCTAAAGAAAGCCACATGACTAGGAGCAGCATCCAGACATTCTATTAACTCTGACAGGCTTGGTACTCTGGCCATAGAATCCTAGAATGTTAAGGGTTTGAAATGGACCTTAAGGACCATCTAGTTCCAACACCCCCTGCCATTGGCAGAGACAACTTCTACTAAACCTGAGGTTGCTCAAGGCCTTAGCCAACCTGTCTATGAATTCTACAGCCTCTCTGGCTGTCCTGTTCCAGTGCCTCACCACCCTCACAGTAAAAAACTTCCTCCTATTATCTAACCTAAATTTCCCCTCTTTCAATTTGTACATTTCAGTTTCTTTTCTGAATACTTATGGGAAAACATAAAGGCATTTTAGATATATCTCTGGACCAGGCAGTAGCTGGCTAATAGTTTTCTGTTTGGGGGAATGGAGATGCATGGATCCACTTGTTTTCAATGCATGGTACTGACCAAGCTATCAACTGACTGGCACAGGTTTCCATTCTGGCTGCATTCTGAAATTTGAATTTTCAATCATTTTGTTCTCTCTAGGTTAACTACTCCAACTTACCTGAATTCTGTCAACTGTTCTACTCTCTCTCTACAAGTAAAGCAAAATGCAGCAATTCCTGACTCATGATTATGTACCACATTTTTTGAAATAGGTGTAAATTAGTATATTTCTCTGCTTTGTTTTACTGGCTACACATCAGATACCCAAGGACTTTCTGGAAGAACATACTCCTAAAATTTTCACAGGAATCTCTATGGTTCTAATATCATTGGCTTGCACTGAGTCATAATTGATTAAGTCCTAAATCAAGCTTGAAAAAGTATGCTGATCACCCAAATGATAGTAAAATAATTTTTCCATGGCTACAGCTAAAGGAGCTTATAGTATAATGTAAGGAGAGATGGAGAGTCCGGCAGAGGCAGGCTCTACAGAAGACACACAGAAAGGTGGGCATAGTGCTGTTTGGACATGTTTTTATAAGATCCAAATAAATTTAGGCTTATAAATATGCCAAAGAGCTGTATCTTTCTCATGGAAGTTAATAATTAGAGTGTTGGAAAATGAAATTCTAACTCAGTTACAGTAGCACGCAACTATTTTCAGTGTAGTTGGAAAGCACTGACTGTGCACTGAGGGGACAGTACAAAGTCAGTCTCTGTTCTGCTGCTGCTGCTCCTTTTACACCTGAAAACTGTGTCATGGGGAACCCCTGGAGCTTGTTCTTCAGAAAGCTACTCTGAATTAGATTCCTTCCTGTGCCAGCAGACATGCTTTCAACCAAGGAAAATATTCTGCTGCCCTTGAACTGTTAAACCTGTGAGATGGAATAGCCAGCTCTGTGTGTTTGTCTAGGTCCAGTTCTCAAGAGTCAGAGGCTGTTTGTTGTCCTCCTGGCCAGGACAACTGCTTCTTATCTTATCTTGACCCTATTTGTCCTCTTTTACTTGCAGCTCTGCTAGAACTGAAGTTTATGAGTTTAGCTTTGAATCGCCTGAATACACAAGCCTTTCTGGTCATAGTTCACAGGAAAGGTCAACATTATAACTGAAAAGAAATTCATTTGGCATATGTGCCTGTGTCCCTGCTGTGCTGCCCAGGTTGGAGTCAGGGGTGGGTGAGTGTGTTCATTAAAAGAGGTTCCTCCCTAAACTGGATTTGTTAGTGAAACCCTAACTATGATACTGTGCTTGCCATGTAGGTAGCAAGTGGGTAATTCTGTAGAAGCTTGGTAATAATAATCACATCTGTGCAGCTGTGGATGCTTTTTATGCATAGTGTTTATTTGATTGCTTTTTTTCTTCAGATTTGTCTTCCTCTGTACATCTGTAGTCAATACATTGTATTTGGTAAACTCAGATCTATCAAATGAGAGGCGAAACATTTTTCTCTGTGGTTAGTTGGTTCTAACATTCAATATGTCATTTGGAAACATGTCATCTAAGTGTCTCTGTTGTTAAACAACCTGTCTTTAGCTGAAAAACTAGTTTCGTGGAGAAACATAGAGAATGAGCACAGAAAAGCAGAATAGAAAAATCCTGGAAAATAAAAAGCAGTATTGCCCTTCCTTTCATTCCCGTTGTCTGCTTCTGGGAATTAGTTAGATTAAGTGAGCTTAAAAGACATGAGAGAAGAAAGAAAATACTTCCAAAATTCATACTTACATTAATGGAACAATACTCTGAAAGGGAAATCATGCCAAAAGTTGCATCTGTGCCTTTTGCAAGATGGTGATAAGAAAGCAAAAGAAATCTCTCCATTTTCAAGATAGCTTCAAAAAGAAAGCAACCAGACATGGAACCACCTCCCACACTTCATTGCCAGCGGCTCTTGCATGTGATGTCCTTGGATGCCCAAAAGATTAGCCAGTCTCATCCACCTGGCCCATGTCACAGGGATCAAAGACATTTCTCCATCTACAAACTTAAGCTCATGGTAAGTATATCCTTTTACTAAGTTGCACAATATTTCCGTAATAAACAGTGTTATTGCCTTTTTTTTTTTGTAATTACACTGAAGCACAAAGTTGTTTGTGTCTGCCAATTGTCACGAATTTATTAAATGAAGGAAAGGCTGTAATACAGTGTAAGAAAGATAGCTTTGTGAAGGCTATTGTGAAGAGTTGATATTCCTTTCTTTTCTTTTTCAGTTCTCTGAAAGTGAAGAGGACAAATTGAAAGTTATAGTCTGAGAAGATTAATAGGGACATCAGACTCTTGAGGGGGCAGCAGTCCTCTCGTGTGGCAGTGAATTACGAGCAACAAAGAAGGTATCCTTTAAAATTACTTTGTGTTCTCAGTGTGAACAGACAGAACACATGCCATGGGAAATTTACATCCACTTTTTATTTTCATAGATTTGGAATCTGTTAAAAAATCACACACAAAAAGCAAAAAAATGCAGATTTAATCTGTGATTTGGTGGTCTCCATATATTCACCAATCTTGAAATTTCTTCAGCAGTAATTTTATTGATTTAGTCAAATGGCTGTTTTGGCAGGGCAAGTGCATTTTCCTTCTCTGTTGAGGTAAAAGGTCTTTTCCTTCCAATTATTAAATCTCAGTTACAGTTCATTTATAGCAGAAATTCAGAAATTTTATGAACTTTCAGCCTCTCAGTGGTCATTGACTCAGGACCAGGTTTAGTGGAAAATAAGGTTACATTTTGGCTGGAAAGGCATCTGATTGTCAGCTGCAACCTGTGGAAGATCAAGTCAAGGACCTAAAACCAAAGAAGTGTTTTGTGCTTGACTGATGTGAAATTCGTGTTTGTGTCTTGGTCTGGTTTCACAAACATTAAATGAGAGTCTACATTTTTGGTGGCATGTAGTCAAAATTGCTCTTGGCCAGCTGGACGCCACATGCTTTTCTTGAATTCAGAGAACTATTACACTGAATCATTAAACTTCTAATTTAATGCTCATTATACCTGAAGAAATTATTTTCCTCTCTTGGTGCTGTGTCCTTTTCTGTTTTTCTTACTGCAAGTTTAATAACTACCAAGCCTTATTTTCCTCTTAAGAAGAAACAACTGCTTTTAATCTAACGGAAAACATGTATTCTTGAGATACCAATGATTCTGTCATCCTAAACATGCTACCATCAACACTGAAGATAAAGTTTGATCTTATTTGCATTCTGAATTGCTGAAGATATGGAACATCAAAATGTTTTCCCTAGAGGCCAAAGAAGGTGGAACAGTCTTCTCTGGTCTCTTTTTGTTGACTTCACAAAAGATTCTCTGTGGCCAGGAAGCTGTGGTTCTTGAGATGTCTGTGCTGACACTTATCTACAAGCCAGTTATCCAGCAACTGTTTCTTAAATTCTCTTCTGAAGTGTTTTCTGGATATACCTCCATGTAGGCACATCTCAATCTTTGCTGATTTCCCAGCTGAATTTCTGCTCAAAGTGGGTTGATAGAGGTGAGTGTGAATCAAGCACACGGTTGGGCACTCCTCACACTCTTCTGTAGTTCTAGATGTAGCTGACTGTCATTGTGGAGGGGCTTCACTGCTCTTTGTAGAGGATTTAGCTTGTGCAAGAAAAGAGCCACATTCTGAGTAATCAAGAAAAATCATCTGTGTGCAGTGGGAAGAGTGACATGAAAATTTCAGTGGCTCTTCCGGGCTTTGCTAGAAAGTCATGAGAGGTTGGAAAGAGTCTTAAAATAGGATTGAGATGCATGATGTTAGAGTGATGCAAGAAGTCTATAGGGACAGTATTACAAAGTTCATATAGGACTCTTCTGTTTTATCTATGCTCTGTTACTGTCTTTTTGCATGTCAAAGAGCCTTCCTGCTTACAATATAATTTAAGATACTTGTTTCTTTCCTATAGCACTAAAGATATCCCAGTGCCTCAGGCTACATACTTGGGAGAAGAATGCTTTTG
The DNA here is from genome assembly GCA_013397075.1 of Rhabdornis inornatus. Taxonomy (NCBI): domain Eukaryota; kingdom Metazoa; phylum Chordata; class Aves; order Passeriformes; family Rhabdornithidae; genus Rhabdornis; species Rhabdornis inornatus. The sequence goes on along the minus strand of VWZS01004485.1, from coordinate 2,184,116 downwards.
GATAATATAAAAATAAAACTGGTTACTTAAGACCAAATGGACTATAGAGAAATGTCTTTTACAAACAGAAGTGAAGAAATGAAAACCAGACTTCGTCTTCTTACATCTAGATTAAATCAGAGATGTCTCTGTCTGCCTTTATCTTGCAGAGTGGCTCTAAATGCTTTCGTGATGCACACCTTCTGAGGAATTCTTTTATCTGTGCATGTCTTACATTTCAGGTTTACATGCATCAAAGGAAGCCTGTTCCTGGCAGAAAGCATTAGCTGATCTTTAACAAGTCCCTCAAAGGATCTGAATGGGTTTAATCTTTACCCTCAACACATGTACTTCTTTTCTCCTCATACTCATTCAATAAATTTCAGTCATTTAGCTAAAGTGAGGGGTCTTAATATCTTAGACCAAGCATTAATCTCCTGCAGTACACTGGCTATTCAGTAGCTCTTTGACTTAATGAATATTACTTTCTCTCTGATTCAGTGTCTCCATCCATGTAAGTACATATTTTCTATTTGAGCAGCCTGGGCTAGTGGAAAGTGTCCCTGCCTATGGCAGGGGGGCTAGAACTAGGTCATCTTTAAAGTCCCTTTCAACCAAAACCATTCTGCCAATCTATGTTGAATATGCTTGGTATAAACATCTAAATGGTGCAGAGGTATGCAGATCACTGAGACCAGTTGGGCTGCTAATTAAACAGTTTAGATGCCATCATAGATTTGGGATAGTGAAGTCTTACAGGCTTTATTTTCCTATGTAACAGCAAAAGGCAGAAATAAGATTGGGAGAGAGTTGGAGGGGGGGAATATTCTCAGAGTCTTGATGAAGGGTACTGGGAAATCACAGAAGGAAGAGCAGAGGAAGGACTCAAAGATGAAAGCAGGGCAAAAAGGTAAAGGCAGTGGCTGGAGAAAATTGAATTCAAAATCAGCCCACTAAAGAGCAGAAGAAAACATAGCCAAAAAAAAAAAAGATGAGAAGGAGAAAAGCACAGAAAACAAAGGAGAGAAAAGTGATATTATTAAAACTTTGAAGAGAAATGTCTATGAAAAGCAGAGGAGAAAAGGAAATGCATAAGTGAAAGGAGGCCATGAGAATTATTGTATATAGCATCTCAAACTAGATGATTTGTCTTTTTCAGATTTTTTCTTATTTTTATATGAAAGGAAGCACAATTTTGCAAAGTAAAGACTGAGAGGGAAGAGAGATTCTATATATGTGTATGTAAGTGGTCTAACTGCCTTTGGATAGGATGGAATAATGATGGATAGGGAAGGAGAATAGTATCAGCGACTCATGTTATGAGTTTTACTGATAACTGATGTATTTTGAAGTTATAATGGCAGGGTGAGCTTCAGTGATCCAGAATTTAGAGGTCCACAGTGACCTACTCTGAGCTGGCTGACTGAGGGTTATTTTATTATCAGTGGGAAGAAATAACCTCTTTTTAAGAGGCTGAGCACTACACTATGGAAGTGTTTCCCTGCAGGGAGCTGAATCCCATTTGAAAGGTAGGCCAATAATACATATTCTGTTTTATCCAGTGTTCAAAAATATTCAGAATTTTCATTATAATTGTTCAACATTGTCTGTTTCAAATGGCAATCCTATATTCCCCTCCCTTTAGGTGCTCCTCTTATCTTCTGTCTTTCTTTTAACATGGGAGACACATTAGGGATTCCATTCCTGCAACTCAGCTCAATGTAAAGGAGAACTAGGGTAGGAAAACTACCGAGAATGTCTTGGATAGTATTATATGATTTCCTTGGCATTTAATAGCATTCCAGAGGTATTGAATATACCCACTTGTCTGACTGCAGGTGCTGCCAAAACCAGTGATACAATACCCTTAAACTCCTTGGTTTGGGAGGACTTCTTTCTCAGTGAAATTATTTATTTAAAAATGCACAAATACTGTGATGGGTACGATATTTTGGAGGGCTCTCTATAGCTTGATATGTTTGATAATCTGCTTTAAATATTGCCAGAAACTGGCTGAGCTTCAGAAATGCCTGTTTCCTTTCTCAAAGGGTCTGAATGGGAGCTGTCTCCTGGGAATACCGTGAGACCTCCTGGGAAGGTCTTTGGGTCATTGCAGCTCCTATCTGACTGACCTGCTGGATGTCAAGGGGCTTTGAACAAACAGTGAAGGTCAACGACAAAGTAAAAAAGGAGTGGGAAAGTAGGAGTATAGGTTGTCCCTTCCCAACAGCTGTGTAGACAAGGATGTGAACCAGACTATATTTTATACATTGTTATTTCTGCTACAAATCCTTATATCCAGCCCTTCAGAGAAAAATCCATCCTAGTTAGGCACAAGATAAGTGAAAGCCCAAGTTCTGCATTTGCTTGTGACAAGAATTCTTTGTATAAGTCATTCTGGCTTACACTCTCACTTGCTTTTAATACATCACTTCAGAGTTGTTACTTTTTGTGATGGGTAAAATGCATTCAGAAGATGCACTGGATTTTCCCCAGCGTAACACAGGTTGTTTGCAACTGCAGAAAGAAATTGAATGTTGCCTCCTCACAAGACTCCTTCAAGTCTGCATTACCATTTGTCACAGTGTGTACCGAGTAGCTGGAACATTTACAGCCATGAGAAGGAACCAGGCTGTCTCCTACATTTATATTCATTCATATCATACAGAATTGAGTGCCTGCAGTAAATCTGTAGGTTCTTCCTTCCACCTGTTTCTGTGGGTCAGACTGGATTCTGCCACAAACTTTCAGACTGCCAAATCATTGACATACAGGCCTCAGTTTCCCTAATTGTGAAACAGGGATCGTGATACCTGCCTCCCACATGCACTATTGTGGTGGTTGCCTGCAAGTAAGAAATTTTTATTGCTATAAATACTTTTGGAGATTTTTTGGTGGCTGTGAGAAGGTTAATTTTTGGAGAAAATCACATCTGAGGAGAGTGAGTAGCAGCCTGTGCTGCAGGAACTGTGAGGAGTGGGTTTGGGGAAGGGTATTACAGTAACAGGGCTCTGAACTTGGAATTCAGAGTTGCATCTTAGGCCTGAGGTGATATAAAAAACCATAATCAGTCACAACCACCTAATTTCAGAAGTGCTAACATGATTTTTTTGTGATATTCATAAAGAAAAAATAAAATGCTGTGTGTAAAAATGGTGGAAACATTCTATTTTATTCAATATATTAAATGTAAAAGCATGAAAAGAGTGAAATTGTTTCATTTGTAGCATTCAGTATATTGTTCAGGAGAAGTAAGAGAAGGGAAAGCAGTCGGGACTCTTGACAAATTGATCTGGTTTAATATAACAGGAAATGAAAGAGAAAACGAAGCAATTTGAAACAGAACAAAATCTAAAATATACCTGGTTCTTATTTCAATCAGATAGTAAAATGTTGATGTATTTTTTTAATAACATAGACACATTCTTACAACTGTTTTCATTTGCCTTTTTGATTAGCAGTTGAATTTGATGATCTTAGAGGTCTTTTCCAACCTAAATGATTCTATAATTCCATGAATCATAGTAAAAATGACATTTCCTCACAACTTTCAAACCAGTTGTTAGCACTGATAGCCCGATTTCAGGGGTTTGCTTTGCCTGTGTTGTTACCTGACGTGGGGGACAGTTAAACACCAAGTCTGGGATTATGCAGAGTGCCATGAAGAATTGCTGAGGGACCTCTCAGTGTTGCTGGTGAAGCAAACAGTACTTCCTGAGGACTGACCCATGCCAGACCCTTCCCTTCATCCCACATTTTTGTGATGATCCTGATAACTTGGTTTGAGCCTGAGTTCCCACTAAACTTACACCTTGGATCTCTGCTGACTTTCCATGGACGAAAAGATGTCCAACCCTATCCACCTCTTTGCCCTTCGGTCTCTGGGATATGTGATCTGCTTATATCAGAAAAAATCAGCCAGCTATAGTCCCCCAGCTCCCTGTCCCTGCTTTCTTGAGAGCCCACCCTGGCTTTTGGTTAGGTGTAACCTGAGTGATTTTTCAGTCACCCCTTGATGTAGGTGCAGTGGCTCATCTGTTGAGGGATCTGTGAGAGTAACCTCAAAGTCAGCCCTACCTGTGATATGAGTACAGATGTCAAGTTTTACCTCTGTGCCTGGATAGGCTATGGATACATTCTTTCAGTGCGAGTGTCTTTGAGTTGATATTTGCACTGTCTGGTTGTAACTGGAGATAGAAGAACAAATTATTTTCTCCTCTTATGGTGATATACATGTGGATCAACTTCCCTGAGTACAGAATTACTCAGCGTAGACAACTCTGTAGCCTGCACTTGTATCAGTTCATAATGATGTGATCTGCTCTTGTGGTATGCACTGTGCTCTTCTCACCAAGTATTAAACATTTGGCAGCATCAGGGGATTTGATAATTTCTTTTATTTTTCATCTGTGTATGTGTGTGCATTATGGATGCTTCAGATGGGTGTGACCTTGACATTTTCAGTCATTTAGAGGACTTTTAAAGTGTGAAAATGCTTTAATTATCTTTAAGTGCTTTCTGATTGAAGATATTCCACTAGCATATCATGCTCCACATGCAAAGATAGAAAAGATGCAAAGCTCCTTTCAAACCAGTTACTAGACTTTTGCTCTGCTATTGAATTTTGCTTTCTGTGATTGCTTTTTCTTCCCTTCAGCCATCCCTATCTTCAGTGAGCCTATTAGTCTTGTACTTACAATTCTGAATGTATCCCTCTGTACATTGTAAGTCAAAGTGGCTACGTTCTCACTCTTCAAATGTGCTTCAGTAATGCATTGTTCTCCCTGTGCCACGCAGTGCATTCACCACAGACTGAAACAAAATGCAAGGAAGCTTGTTGCCAGTATCTTCTTCAAGAGATCTTGAATTTCCCTGATGAAATTTGCATGTGGGAAAATTTAATTCATCTGCTTAGTTTCTCCTAAAAACAGCTGATAACACTATTAGCCACTATTTAAAATGTCAGCACTTCTCATAACTACCACGCAGTAGTGCCTTGCATTGTCACAGTTTTCCATTTTATTCAATAATTAAAGCCTGTTAGTGGAAGATGGTTCTATTTGGCATATGTTGACTTATTCACACTTTCTATATTATGTGTCCTGAGACAGAGCTGTTTGCCAGCTGATCATCATTGCCTGCCAGTGCCTGTTTTCAAATTGCATCAGAGAGATTTGTGCTTCTGTATTGTGTCACAGGGAGTGTTTTTTATATCTCACCCTTGTCAGAGTATATGGCTTTGACCCTGAACCTGTTAAACTGGAGAAACTATGTTGATTCAAGTTTTCAAAGTTGTAGTCAGGTTAACCAAACACAAGTTCAGTAAAAAATATTTTGAGCAGTGTCATTTACATCTGGGATGATGCTTTATTCTTTCTGAGTCAGCCTTTCATGAATGCTAATGGTCCTCTAGCTACAAATAGAGACACTGCTAGCAGTAGGCATATCCCATTGCTTCTTGGAGCATTCCGTAATCATTTGTTATTTCTATGTCTCCTGAAAGGCCCTGTTTTTACATCAGATTCACATTGGAAGTAAGCTGTTCTTTCATATCCCCAGGGTGCTCATTGCCCCTAGAAAGATTCAGAAAAGATGGTTGCACTACAGGGAAGACTGTCTGCTTATGAAACTCCACTTTGTAATGAGCTATCAGCAATGATGAGGCTTGACCAGATTCAGAAATTGGCATAACCCCATTAGTTTGCCTGGCTGGAAGTCCTTAGAAAGCAGAGGATAAAAATCTCAGATTAAATATTCTGGAAAAGCTTCAGTTACTTGGGTGAGGCACAAACCCAAATCCTCTATGAAGTTCACTCTGGGCCAAACCAATAGATCACTGTTTCCATTCTGCCTCTCATCTGAAAAGTGTCATCTCTGATTTCCCTGTGTTCCCACAGGCAGTGTTCTCTATTGTGTAGAAACCATCTCACCACTCCATGAGCATCTGGAAGCATTTATGGTGTTCCTCTGCTCAACCTTGTTCAGACTCCACACAGGATCCCTACACCAGACACAGCATCTAAAGTTATTAACTAACATACCTTCAAACACATCTGAGAACTAAAAAGTTTGTTAAACTTTGTTATGACAAAGAAACAAATTTGGCATGAAATTTTTCAGCCAGATGTACAAAAATACATAGGTCCCTAGGTGCCACTAATTTCAGCTTAACTGGGGTGGATTTGTGGACCAAAGATTTGACATCTTACATATTTACAGCTTCCAGATGTTTTTGCCTTACAAGAAATCGTGGTGTGGTATGTGTTGTCTCACAGCAGCCTCGTGGGGCTTCAGTGCAGATGACAAAGGTGTTTAAGCACTTGTATCTGCAGGAGGGCACCTCTTAGAATCTATAAAATATTTTTGCACACACTGACTTTTGGTGGAATTTGAATTCTTTGTTTGTGAGTGCTTTGGTAAATCCCACTAGCCACATTGCTGGCTTATTTATGTGCCTTCAAAAATCTTGCCTAAGGATTCCCGGTGTAGCAAGGGTCATAAATCTCTTCATACGTGTAATTCCATATATAATAGCAAATATCACTGAGTCTTCCACTTTGTTCCAAGCAGATATCAGACCCCATTCAGCCTTGTAAGTCAAGTCATCATTTGCATCAGTACAAAGCAGGCCAGCTTTTTTTGCTTCATAGCTATCATTTGTCTACTTAATGACCCTAACAAAGAAAACCAGCTCTAAGTTTAAATTTGTCATCCAGTCAAGATGCCTGCTTTAAGTTTTTGGAAGGGCAAAAATGCTGGAGTGTTACCTGACCTAATCATGTGGGTATGAAGTAGGTGAAAAATGCTGCTTCTGGGACAAGTCACTGAGAATTTTGATATAGCAGTGTCTGTCACTCACTTCACAAGTTCTGTAGCACTGGACAATGAGTCAGCAGTCCAGTTAGGGAATGAATAGCAAAGGCATGATAATTCTTTTTGACTAGAAGTGGGTCACCCATCAAAAGAGTTTCCTGAGCAGAGTAATCCCTCTGTTACAGCCTTCTGGTAGAGATGTTGGAACAGCGGTCCTGGGCAAACTTATCCTGTGGTTTCATCTACTGTACCCTCTTTAAAATTTATTTTCCTGGCTGTTTTGTGAAGGAAACATCTAGCTAGGCTTTTCTTTTGCTCTGTAACTGCAATGTTTTGAACAACTCCAGCAAATATTTCCTCTCTTGTATTTTCATTGTTGTCAAATACTTGAAGAATTGCAATTTTGTATTTGTATAGCATTTATGCAGCATTGCCTGTCATCCTGTAAAGTTTTCTTCTCGTACTCTTAATCACCATGTATTACTTTATTCTGTGAGTGTTATTATTACATGAGTATTACTGCCTGGCTTTTGCTTTTTTCCAGTTGACTAATTTTTATCCTAAGTTTCAAAGTCATGCTGAGCCTGCCCTATCCACAGCTCAGTAAAATCAATATAACCATTTCCATTGCCACAAGGTCTGCACCATACTGCACTTTTAGAGTAATTTTTTCAGAAGTATGGGGGACTCTTGTTCACATGTGATGTGTGTGCTATGTGTTTCTGTGTCACCCAATAGTCCTGTCCTAGTTCTAGGGAGTGGCTTAAAATTAAACAAATAATGTTTTATTTTTATGGATCTAGTTGGTTTATTTCTTTATTTTTAATTAAAACTAACATGATTGTTTGTTATCTTGTTTAAGATTCAGCTTCTTTTATCAGATGCCCATGCAGAATACACAATAATAAATAATAACTAGATAAATAATAAAGAATAAACAATAATAAGCAGAAACCCCATTTTCTCCTTTTGTTCTCTCTCACTGTCTGGTAGCTGCTCTTCATTTGGGAACTTCTAAAAATTTAATTAAGGTACAGGTGACATCTGTCAGCTCTTCTGTGAAAAAATAGTATGCCCTAGGAATATCCAAGTTAATTCATCTAGCTGTATTATTTCTATATTCTTTTTTCCTCTCAATGTAGTGCTAGATCAACCAGCAATTCTTTGGTCAAAATGTATGGATAAATATTATATGCTTGTTGCAAGCCTTTCCAATTATTCTATAGATTTGCTCAGCTAAAATGTCAAGTTTAAAATAAACCTGTTGCCTTCCTTTCATTCCCTCTGCCTTGGAAATTTGGCTCAGAAAAGCAGCATCCATCAATAGATTCAGCTGGAGCTGAAGTGCCAAGAACTTGCAAAGCCTGCTCTTGGCACAGCCAGGTATGCAGTCGTGAGCAGGGCCCTTCTTCTCCATGCTGAACTTTGAAGGAGTCTCTGCTGAAATTTGCAGATATGGTTTTGTCCTTTTACTTAATTGGCTCCACATTTTGAAGCCTGTAGTGAATATTGGTTTGACTGGCAGTGGTAATCAAAGAGCAGAAAACTTATCATTTGTGTCTGCATCTACAAAGCTGGACCTGCAGAGGCCTCTGTACAGTGGGGGTTTTTTCAGTTTCCAGCATTTCATGAAAGAAACAAAACTGCTTTTAAAAATAAGCTATAAAAGATGATTCTCTTGTGTAAATTGGGGGTACAAAGAAACCTCTATTTAATAGAGATATTGTGAAGATTAGGTAGTTAAATATTTAAAGATCTTTGAAAGCATCTGTAATTATATTCAGTAAGTACAGCTTAAATATTTTCTTAGTTCTAACAGGAAACAGAAACTCAAAGTGGTTGTGTGTAACCTTCTTACAAACCCACTTTCACTTCTCCCACTCTGTTTTTGACATAATGCATTAGTAGCTTTCCCCAGGAAGAATCGCTGTTTTACTTTCATTATTTATGACTTAAGAAGAATAATTGATGTCAAATATGTCTGTTGGCTCCTAGTTATTAGAGTTACCAATTTGGCAGTGATTAATAAAACATATTTTACTTTAGTTAATAATACAGACTAATACAATGAGAATATATATAATCTAAAAAAATTTGTAATAATTTTTTCACTCTCTTAAGCTCTGCATTATTCTTTGCTCCCTGATTAAGCTGAATTGTTAACCTGTACTTCTTAGAGCAATGATTATCAATGCATGTAATCATTTATTATTTCTATGTCTATATGCCTATATCAGTACATGCATGGGTCAGAGGGTGTTGCCATTGTATCATAATTTCATTTGCAATCTCTTCACAAGTCAGAAATTTCAAGTCATATTTTTTGCATTCCTCTCTCACTCTTACAACTTTTAATCTTTTCCTTCTCCCCTTGTGAAAGCAGATTGGAAATACATTTTTTGCCTTGGTCTCTTGTTAGATTTTGCCCTACAATGTCCCTTTTTTTTGGTCTGTTCTAAGCAGGTTGCATTAACAGTTCAGTACAAACAGCTATGAGATTATTTTGTGACTGGCTGTACCACACATCTAAGCATTACTCTTTCCATGTTTCTCATCATCCAGACCATGCACACATAAAGCCTTGTGGTTATTTCCTTCCTATAGTGTCCCTTGCTTTTTCTTTATTTTGATTTTTCCTGGTAGAAATTGCACACTATACTTTTCCCTTAGGTCGTTGGTTTAAGATCCACCTCTTAGGTGGTTTTATTCTACATTTGTTCAATAAAAGCTGTTAAGTCTGTGTCTCCTTTTTCCTTCTCTCCATGCAAAATGAGAAAATTAGCTTCTTCAGGAATTCAGATGCAACTCTCCAAGAGGCAGTGGTACATCCCACTTAGGTGACATCCATGAATTATTAATCTCTATAGAATTAGTAAAATCTGCTCCAGGAAACAATTTTCTTTCATTTTGTCTCTTATTATTTGCTTACTGACGCGGCATCTTGCTGCAGTTCTTGAACACTTACTGGAACAGTGATAGAGTTTTCGAGCTAAATTTAAATCTCCCTATTTCACTGAAGAGGAGAGAGAAAGTAGGATATACTTCTTCAGGGATGATTGGCAAAACTGTCATAGGCACCTTTAGAAAAGTCACGATCTCATGACCAGTGATCAAAGCCAGTGCCATAGGATGGTTTTCTAGTGACCGATTTGTAATTTTTAGTGGTTTCATGTCCACACTACTGAATCCAAACTGGCAATAAGTGGGCAAATGCAGGCAGAGAAACCAAAGATGAAATTGTCTTATAAAGTGATCTGCTGTTTAAAATATTTTCCTGTTAATCAATGCTGAGAGACATCAGTAAGGCAGAATGTAGAAACTTAATCCACTTACTCTCTGATGTATTTTGTGGCAAAACAAGATTAGTAGTGAATTTGTCCTGGATTCTTAGAGTACTGAGAAAATACAATTGTATCACAGGGTGAGAACAGCTGGATAATGAGAAACACAGAGATGGGAGCAAATGAGGTGGAGTGTTTTAGGCACCCTACTGTTGTGTGAAAGAGATGCAAAAAAGGTCGCTTGAAAAAAGCCCTACTTTTCTGTTAGTTGCTAATGCTTGATCCTGAGGCTCAAGAATACTTATTCAGTGTAATATGAAAAAGAAAAAAATCTTGCTTTGTCTCACCTGTTTGATTACCTTTTATACCTTTAATTCAATTCTTGGCATTCTTAGTAGAGTGATAAACACTTAGTGGTGAAAAGCTTCCTTTTAATATACAGACTTAACATTTGTTATACTTTCCTCTGTAAGGTACTGTGGTGTGAATTTGGCAGCTTAGATCTTTTACTTGTGGTGCTGTCTTGGGTTATTTGATTGGAGTATGTCAATGTCATTTCTGAGGGTGCTCAATGCTGATCAGTTTGTCAGTAAGATGTTATTGTAAAATTCCTTTTGTTAATTTGGCCAAGATTTCTCCACATATCCCACAGGAGCACCAGAGGTCTCTGGTTGTTCTCGTGGTTTTGTGGGAAGCTCTGCTTAGAAGAGTTTTTCTAGAGTAAGATGGTTGTGTATGTTGTGTGTGTGGCTGTAGTCCTAAGAAAAAAGGGTGTTTTCCAGCAGGTTGGTTTGACCGTTTTTCCAAAAGGCAGCCATGTTGGTGTCACCCAATCTTCTCCACCTTCTTAAGATTTGTCAGGTTCGCAAAGCAGGTGTTGCATGTGCAGGATGGGATGGCTACAGATGTGTGAAACTACATTGCACAGAACTTTTATTACACTTGAGTCAAATACGCTCAGTTTCAGAGCAGGGTGCTTAAATTCTTACAAGCTGAGAGAAACAACATGTGTTCCCTCCTCTGTCAATTTATTTTCCTTTCTTGGGGCAGAAATACTCTTTTCCCATGGCACAAGTACCATGCAGATACCTCAATTGGCTGACTTGTAAAAACAAACTCCATTTAGGAGGGAAAGATTGAAAGAGATGAGATTGTAATATTTCTCCTCCATTAAAGGAGGTGCAAGTAGAATGGGAGAAAGTAATGGCTGCCATCCTTTTCTCTCACAGCTTTGCAGGAACTTCCCATTCCTGAGGTTGCCAAATGGGCTTTCACATGGCTGTGGGCTTGGCAGTAACTGTAAGAACCTTGCTCTTTAAGTGAGGATGAGAAATTAATATTCTAAATGGGAAGAACTTTCATAATCAACAACAAAAAGTAAGGGTATTCTCTCTGTTCTGCTGATGCCACTGATTTCAAGGTCTACTGGTTAGAGGAGGATATGCAAAAAATTGTTTATGGCTTTCTAAATGATTGCTGGAGGTCTAAAAAGGAGGTAGAAGGATCTGCTTCTCATAAGAGCTGGTTTAAAATGGCAAAAGTTTTCATTTAATGAAAATGAACATTATTCTTCTATTTAAATACTAAATTGTTTTGTTTGGTCAAGTTTCCTATTTTAATTGAGTGGTTCTTGATATGGCCAGTAAGGAGGGATTACTGGTTCAGTAGTCTACAAAGTCATCTTTGAAGCAAACTCAGACTTTTACCTCTTAAGTTTTCAGGAAGAATTACTATGTTCCCACTTCTCCTTCTCATTTGCATTACCGTAGTTTTATTCCAAATTGGGCTGTGACAAAGTATCACATAATTTTACCTTTTTTTTCCAGAGACAGCCTTCCCTGGAGAGGTGGGATGTAAGAATCTGGCTGTGGTGTTTCCAACCCACATTAAAGAAAATCAAAAAAGGAAGAATAATTAGGAAACATTTAATATTCTTTGGCTGCCTAAGTCAAGACAACTGCTTTAAAAAGGAATGATTAAATCCTCTCTTAAATCCTCTTGCAGCTAGTAGGATAATAGAGGGTCATAATAGCACTGGACAAGATCTCAGTACCTTGTGAAGTTTAGTGGCCAGGAATAAGTACAGAGTGTGCATGGGTTTGACAAGGTCCCTATTTAGTATTTTTAGTATGTTGAATTCCTAATGAATGGCTTTATTTACACAAGGTAATAAAATGGTATGCTTGATTTTTGAATGACCTTACCATATTCATTCTTTGACAGGTTCTCCTACTCTGGTATTTTTCAGAGTTGAACTTCAGCCATCAGCCTGCACCCAAGGACCATTATTGACCACTAAGCTGCATCACTTGCACTGTGGCACTTTTTGATATCCAGGAGAACTCAATACTTCTGCTATAAAGAATGTGGACATGAAGACCAGCTTGTGTATTTGTGTCCCTGAATGTCTTCCACTTGATGAAAACCTGGTGTGCTATTGGATAAGGTCCTGAAACATAATTTAAAAGCATCACCAGCAGTAAAAACCCATCATGAAGTGGGAGAAAGTCTTCTTGAACATTATTCATTTGAATCATGGAGCTGCATAGAAGCAGATGTTGATATGATGCAGCTGACATGTGACAGAGTACCAAATGGATGTCCTTCAAGAAGTCAGTTCTAACTTCCCTAAGTCATCACTACTACATCTCTTAGTAGGACATACTTTTTAGGGAATCACTCAGCATGTGTATCGGCTTTCCCTAAATTCTTTTAAGTTGCATATTTCTTTCAGAATGAAAATTTGAGACAGTGTAGCCCATGAATTGCTGTGAAGACACTGAAGCCACATTCTTCACTTTTAAGGGACTGGTATGGTGGCATACAGGAGTCTAATGTTCCATGCAATTTATGATTTTCCACTTTATTGGAGAAATAATTCTGTTTGTAGTTTTATGAACTTGCAGTTTTAAATACACAGTACTGCAGGTCACAATTTTATCTATAGGCTGTTCCATCTTAAATGAAGAAATACTATACGTTGTTAAAACCCTCGTTTCCAAGAGTTTGTAAAAAAATTTAATGATGTTTGACTTACAAAATGTAAATTTTAAAAGTTGAACATTTATTATTAAAATTTCTTTAAAGAAGTAAAAAAGAAAGGTATCATTTTTTGGCGTTAATTCTTGCCTGACAGACACTGGAAGTTTTTCTCCTGAACGAAGAATACCTTTAGTCACAAGCCTGAGGAAGTGGCTCACAATGTAGATGGATGGATGCTTTGAGCTTATTTGCACATATTGAAGCTTTTCCAGGTGAAAAGTCCTGACTGAAAGGTAGGGGTGTCTGTATGTAGTAATTACACATGTGCCTACATGCTCATACTAGCAGGAAAAGTGCCCTGCTGCTATATTTGTGTCCCCAAGGTAACTGACACTTTCATCCTTCTTTGTTGCTGATGTTGTAGTGGCTGTAGCAAGAGTCTATAATTCCTAGGTCAGTTCTCAGAGCCCTTGCTGACTTATTTTGAGCCCTCAGCAGGGCATGTGACTGTTGTGTGTGATTTTCCAGTGTGCTATAGGAAGAAAATTGCATCTAGTGGTTTCACTGTGGGACTTCATCCAGTCATGTTTGTACACTGCTTGGAGGTTTTTCTGCTGAAGGTGGTAGTACTGTTTCTTTCAATTCCCAGTTCATCTGTGCTGCAAAGTAAGGAAGAGCCTCTTGAGGTCACAGTTACTTCTCTAAAATGATTATTTATCTTCTGGTTGAGATTTAGTGACTCATTTACTGATAGAAGTTTTTATAAGTGGGTTGTCTTAACCTACAGGCCTAGAAAAATCCTTTTGCATCTTTGCCAGCCAGTGGTAGATTATATGCATTCCATATATTTCTATTCAGCTTTTCACAGGGAAATTCAAAGCTTAGAAGTGAAACTCCCTTTATTTTCACTCAGCTTTGAAAGACAAGCTGCTACTCTTGGTGAGATAGGCTGTTCTCCTTGGCCTAGAGAAAGAGCTGTTTGGTTTCATGTTGTTCCATAGCAACTGTTTTATTTATGGCGGTGAAGGAGGGACAGAATTTAGAAATGTAAAAAGCTTTGGTTAAATAGGAACACTGTTATTTCTGTAAATTTTTACAGCACTGTAATAGCTGTATAAGAGCTAGGCTTTAGGGCCGGTTCTTTAGAGGAAGAAGAGACTATTTTCAAAGAATGCAGGTTCTTAACCTTCGTTTCTGACCCCCAAATGAAAGTATACATAATGGCAATGTACAGAAATGAATTATCTGTATTTTAACTTGTGCAATAATTTCCACTGAGACCCTATAATGGACTATTTTGAATTTGTAGCAAGGCAATTAGACAGGCACAGTCAATACCCCTAATCATAAAGATGGTTTCTGCCTTTATTAGTTTCTAGTCCTGTGCTGAACATATAGAAATCCTGATAACTTCAGAGTAGAGGCAATGAAGTGAGACTTTTCTCCCTGTTACTGTGGTCCTTGGGGCTGATGAACCATCTGAATCCTTGTGGGGGCTTGGAAAAACAGCCTCTGTTAGGGGTGGGAAAATGAGAGGCATAGCTTGCTTTTCTTTGTACAGGGATGTTCCATTAGTCCTTTCTGGTCAGGTGTCTGTGTGTGGAGGGATAAATCATAATCATGAAAGGCAAAAGCCATTTCAAACTGAGTACTAATGTTGAAATAATTAGTGTGACTAATCTAGCCAGTCCTAAATCTTCTTATAACAGTAAGGGTACCTCAGATGACCCTGTCCACCAATTAGGTGGGCTCAATCCTTTAGCCTCAATGGGCTTCTGCAATAGATGATGCAGATTCCTGGTATCTGTTTCCTCCCAAAGGAAGGGACTGGAGGGCAGTATTTAATGTTTGGGTTATTATGCTCAAAATCTTATGTAATGGCCAGAAGCAAGCACATGATGAATGTAAGTAAAGGCATTGCTAGTATAGCTGAAATCATAAAAGTCTAATCATTATTAGGCTGGATGTAACTGTTTTGTAAAAAATAATCAGCTCCAATAGTTATGCTCACACTTTTTGGTTTCTATCCCTTTTCCTGGTGTTGTGCTTGCTCTTCCATGTGCCCTAGAGTTGGTGGTTTCAGTCTGGTTGTGGTGCTGAGAAGTGCTGGATTTTATGACAAATCATTAGGATCTGGAATGGTTTGTTGGTAGGAATGTGATGTTTATGTTGATGGTTTCTTCTTACTCCCCTTAGGATCCACTTGTGGTGTTTTTATGTTTTCTAACGCTTTTATGCCTTTGCTCATTCTTCATTAGCCTGCAGCTCCAGGTTGCATCCAAGTAGTCTATATCTGATGTTCTTTTTGCATGTTAGATATTGTTCTTTTGTTTTTTATAAACCCTGTTTGTCCAGTATTTTCTTTATCTGACCATGAATGAGTTATTTATGGTGATGAAGCTTCCAGTCGCAGGCTGTGCCCCATTTCTTATCACCCCCTGACTGTAATCCTGTATGCCATGTCCTATGTCTCCCTCTCTGAAAATCTCTGATGTTGTTCTGGGCTTGTATAAGTCCATACCACATCCCTGCGTTAGAGCCATAAATATCTCATTCCAGGTGGACTGTTTGCTTGTTAGTTCTCTCTCTCTAAAACTATAGCTGTACCACATGAAGATAAACCTAAGTAAAACAAATCAGCCATGGGCAATCTGGCAAATTAAATTGCTGTGTCAGCTAAACCAAATTAAAGCTGAGCTGCAGGCAAGCCAAGAAAAGTTCAGGTGCTGAAAGAGACTAAACTCTGTCCTGAGGCCTTGAAAACTCAAGACAAAGCTAAAGGACTGTTCCTAATAATAATGGTACCGTATTATTACAGGGCTAGATAGTTATGGGTGAATTAAAACTCAGAGCTTGGAATAAATCTTTCCTTTCTTTAGAGAATCGGAGCTAGGAATTTTGTAGAAAAGGCTGTGGTACACAGGGTTACTTTCAGAAAGAATGGGTTGTCTTGTTGGATTGAAGGGCACTTATTTGTCATTGTCCTGGTTTAGGGCAAATTTAGGGGAAAACCTCTGGAAGGAGCCCCCAGAAAGCAAACCCCCACGACTCCTCCCCCCACCACCGGGTTCGGGAAGAATTTTCTCAAGAGAGAAGTGGAAAAAAACCTGTTTATTTAACAAGGAAAACACTCCCCAGCACACACACAAAAAAACATGAACAACACCAGATGACAAAAAAACTCCTTCACCGCTCTGAAAGGATGACAAATTCAGAAAGTCTCTCCTGCGAGTGGTCGCCCAGTTGTCGGTCTCCGGCACTGGGGGTGACTGCTGCAGGTCACAAAATGCAGACTCCCGGTGTTTCTCGGTGTTTCCCAGGTCCCTGTCCGGAACAGGTTCAGATGGTATAATTTTATTCAGGCAAAAGCAAAAAGTAGAAGCAAGCAAAGCAAGCAAAGCAAGCAAGCGAAGCAAAGCCCAGCCTTTCCCAAACACAGACCGTGGGGGAGGTGAGCCGGCCGACAACAAGACAAAACAACCCCTCCCCCTCAGAGCCAGTCCCGAAAGCACAGAACACAACACGAAGCACAAACAGAACACACGACTGGGGATACAAGCACCACAACGTCACCCTAGGACAGTCATCTGCCTGTATTTGTCAGTCATTTCCTCCCCTCTCTCCCAGACCCACAATTTCCTCCTGTTCATTATTTTTTTCTAGATCTGCTCTAACTGTTGATGTGTTGAAGATCATGGAATCATAGAATCACAGAATGTTTTGTGCTGGAAGGAACCTTAAAGATCATCTTGTCCCAACCTTCCTGCCATGGGCAGGACCACCTTTTACTAGACCAGGTTGTTCAGAGCCCCATCCAGCGTGGTTTGAATATTCCCAGGACTGGGGCAAGATGTCTACAGTGGGCAAGATGTCTACAAACACTGAAATCTGGTGGCTGGGTAGAGACAAAAGGTTGACAATAATTCCCCTCTACCCCACCATCTCTCCTTTCCAGGAAAGTGGGAACTCTATACTTCTCCATACTGTCTATGCTACTGCAGTCCAATTACAATGGCTAGTCAGCACATTTGTAACTACAGCTTCTTTCTCTTACAGCAGTTTGGGAATATGGCAGAGACCAAACATTGCTGAAGAGGAAAAAGTAGTAAAAATGTGGGATGACAGCTGGAGCTGTTGATTGCTGTACACCTCTGAAGGAAGTCAAGTCTGGATAGCTCTGTGCCCAGAGCACTGTGTGTTCACGGGTTATGACATGGGGAACCCCCAAAGGAACTGCTCCATTCAACTACTGCAATGAGAAGTATCCATCAGTATTAACGCTCATTTTTGAACCAAACTGAGGGTGCTTTACATTCACCCCTAGATGCTCTCCCACCTCTGCATATTGGTTTCCTTTCCTATGTTTCCCAGCCATCTTTATTTCTTCTTTTTCCATATGGGACCTCTTGTCTACCCTGCTGAGATCTGTCATCTGCTTTATTTGGCCATCTAGAAGAGGGATATATGCCAATTTTTGAAGTACCCAGGGCACAAAACAGACTTTGGGAACATAACGGGGGATCAGTGGTAGAGCTGCCATTATTCATGGCACTAGTAGAGATGTGTTAGCAAGGAGAACACACAGTTCGCCTTTTGAAGCGTATTAAACAGTGATATTCCATGACTTATGATGGTACTCACATGAGAGCTCTAAACATCTAGGACCTGGATTTTGCTCTGTCTACTAGTGTCTCTGTCTATAATAAAGTCCAATTTTGTTCAGGGTTTTTTGCAGGTGAACGTGCCTGTGGGCTGTTTCTTTATGTCTGCTGCATTTTAAGCACTAAAGGAAAATTGAAGTTTATAGGCAAATTCTTTCTGAGAGTAAGCATTAAGGGAGATGTTAGGACATTTTTAAAATATATATTTTACAGTGAAGGTAATTGATGGGTCAGTGATGCAGTTCTGCTTCCTGAGAGTGATTTCCCTTTGATTAGGTTAAGCTTTCCAGATAAAATGTTCTGTAAGGTAATATGAGACTTGTTAAATTTCATGTTATTTGGTTTTGTTAGAAATGGAACAGAAAATGAAAAGTAGGTTTAAATTTGTCAGAGCTCAGGTTTATGCAGTGATTAGTATATTTCTTGTTATTTCACAGCAGGTTGGTGTGAAGGTCTCTGTTTTGGTCAGGGCAACTGCCATTGAGACTGAATTCTCTAAATGCTAACAAATAAATTCCTAAGTATTTGTAGATGTAACAACTAACAAATGCTGTTTCACCCCTTCATCCTTCTCACTCTCATTTATAAAAGCTTTTCCCCTTTGTGATTGGTGGCAAGTATTGCTCATACCGTGGGGTTTTTGCCAACAATTTCAAAAGAAACATGATAGAGTGCACGGGAACTGGTTGTACAACCTCAATCATAGTTGTTCCTCTGGCCCACTACTCTATAAATCCCAAATTCTAGTTAATAGATTTATAAAGCACAGTGCCACAAGGGACCATTAGCTCATCTGGCCTGATGGCCTGTACATCACAAGCAACTGCACTTTATGCAGTACCCTTTACCAAGCCCAGCAGTATTTATGTTTGGATAAAGAATCCGTGCCAAAAAGGCATTCAAGTCTTGGCTTCATTCATCAAGGTAGAAAGCAAATTTTGCAGTAGTCTCTATCGTTAATGTGTTGGTTAATTACTTTCCTGGGTAAAAGGTATGGCTTATTTCTGAAGTTACACTTTCCAGACATTGTTTTTTGTTGTGCCTTTAGTAAATTAGAATTTGTTAACATGACCTTATTGTCACCAGGGGCTTGCCACAGAAAAAGCAGTGCTAGTGAAATGACAATTGAAATAGAATAAACTCTTCCAGTGCCTCTCAGTGAGGCATTTCCACGACAGTCCGTGGTTGTTCTGGCAAACCTGGTTAGGCTGCCCTGCCTGTGGGAGTTAAAGTAATCCACCCATGGCTGCTGCTTTGCCAGTGAAGTACCCAACATGACTTAAAAAATTGTGTACTTTCAGTTACACATCTCTAGGGTTATTTTGCAGAAGAAAGACTCCAAATCTTCTGCTGGCTTACTTATGGAATTATTTCAGAGAAGATAATTTCAGTTTTCCTGATCTAAGATCCCTGAACTCTGCACACTTTACTTTTAGCTAGTTTTGTATTTTCTTCTTCCAGACAAGTCAATGAACTTGCTGATGATTGGATAATAATTTAGAATGTCCATCCAGACTAAGTTGGCCTTCTGCTTCTTTTTGTCATCCTGTTAAAACATCATCACTCCAGTTTCTTCAGTTTGTGCTCTCTTTGGTTCTTGTGAGTCTATGACACCAGCCTCTGAATATGCTTGTTCAGGAAACCTTTGTTAAAATATATGGGATGCAGCATGAAATTATCACATAATTTTCTTCCCAGGTGGGGATACATTAATATCAGTGCACCTCTGTGGGATTGAGCACTTCAGGTATTTCAAGCAGGATCATTTTAGTGTTTTTAGTCTGGGGTCCTGCTGTTCATAAAATAAATGGCTGTCACATATAAAGAGTAACTTAGACTTTCCTCAGGAGAGCTGAATTACTAATCAAAAGCTATTATAGCTAAAGAGGAACAATTTATCTCCCAGAAGAGAGAAAAAAACACAGATGGGAGGAAATGTAGTGGTTAATATGGCAACAATTCTTGAAATAAGTGAATTGAGAAAAAATAAATTTGGAAAGTGAAACCATTTGCACAGATTTAAAAGAGTAATAAGATAAAATGGAAGAGAAAAGCAAAGCAAATGTGAAATCAGGAATGATGGGAAGTGTTACCTACTATCTATTAGAGATGCACTGAACTATTTAGACATATTCTTTTCAGAATCCAGTGAACAAGAACTTTTTAAAAAGTTGTCTAATTTTTAATTCCCTATTACATTTAAAATAATTTTTATATTACTTTTCTTATTTTGTGTTAATGACTTGGGTGCAAGAGTGATGTAATTTACGAGATTATGTATTCTTCAGTAAGAACACAGATTGCTGAGTAAACTTGTTCTTGGAAACCAAAATCTTCCCTGCTGATCTAATGATGATGCACTTATGCCCAAGAATTGTATTTGTGTTATTACCAATGTTATCTTATACAGGATTACAAGAGCTGCCATGCTGAATCAGTGCAATGTCCTTTGCAGTTCAGTCCTGCACTGAAAAATCAAATAACAATCCTGAGAGAATTGTTTTAAACAAAAATCTTCTGCTTTGTTTTCCTGAGCCAAGATCTAGATCTCAGCAGTGTCTTGTAGCAGTGAGTTTCACAGTCCAATTCTGACCTATTTAATTTTTTTCCCCTCCATTGTGGAAGTACCCACTTCCAGTTCCATTGGCTGAACCTACGAGAGGCTCATGTGAGTCACAAGAATCTGACCATGGCTATGTCCACACACAAAAGAATATAGTTTTAATTTCTGTGAAGTTACCAGAGGAATCAAGGAACTTGCAAAGACATGAACAAACAAAACTTGTATGACTGCTGTCCTTAGTGCTTAGAGCTTTGCCTTGTAGAACTTCACCAGTGGTAGAGGGTTCCCTTCCCTGGAACTGTGAAGTTGCAGTATTGCTTCCTCTGTGGGATATTTCCTATTTGGAGTCAAATGGGAAGTTCTGTCTTTTCACAGTCTGCTAGGAGAAAGGTGTAGATGTTCTCAAGTCTGTTCCTTTTTTGAGAACCAGCCAATTTAGGGATTTTATGTTGGCTAAAAATACTGGCAGTATTCTGAGAAGCTGAAATGGGACATTATGACTGATTCAGTCCCCATAACATGTGCTGTTTTTGGGCTGGGAGCCTACACAAACCCAAACCACCTTCCTGTCCCCTCTCGTGTTGGCAGTTCAGCCTGGATAGCAGTGCAGGCAGGTGGTCTGGTCCCCAGAAAGGGGAG
The DNA here is from genome assembly GCA_013397075.1 of Rhabdornis inornatus. Classification (NCBI taxonomy): domain Eukaryota; kingdom Metazoa; phylum Chordata; class Aves; order Passeriformes; family Rhabdornithidae; genus Rhabdornis; species Rhabdornis inornatus. Next base: position 2,163,198 of record VWZS01004485.1, on the reverse strand, counting down.
GAAGGAAGGGACAGGGAAAGGGGAAGAGAGGAGGGATGTCCTTGAGAACCACTAGTCCTTGTTTCCACAAGCTGGTTCTCCAACAATCATGTATCTCAGACATACTGTATGAATTGAAGTGGATGGAGTGACCCAATACCTCCTCTCCATCTCAGTCATTATCTTATGCATTTCTTTATGGGTCTTCTTGGTTTTTTTTCCTCACAGAGATGCACAGTCCAAATATTTTCATCCTCACCAACCTTCCTGCCCTTCTTTGAATATTCCCTTCTGCGGTTCCATGATGTTCTCACGATTGAGTGATCAGAGTTGCACACAGTGTTCTAGAGAAAAGGGTAACAGTGATTTATATAAGGGTACTGCAGTACCTTTGGTAATACTCAGGGTGTCCAATATTTGCATCCAAAGGACTGTCCCTCCTATCTTAGAGTCCCTGAGATGTTCTCAGGATTTAATGATGCTGTTCACATATTACCTGCTTAAATGTGCTGTAACCCACAGCTAAAAGACAATTTTGGGTGAGTATTCTCTCTTCCCTTCCTTCTGCTCTCTTGTGGCTAATACTGATACAGGCCTGGAAGAAGTCTCCTGGTTGGTTCTTGAGTTCCCATCCCTGGCAGCTCCCAGCCTCATGACTATGCTTCCTGAGCCCTGCCCCATAACTGGCTACTACTCACAGGATGATACAACTCTGACCAGTCCTGAATGATCCAGGGGCAAATTCCCTGCTCTGCTGATGGGTCCCTGTGCTGTCGTTGAATAATAAGGAATCTGTATTAATTCTGACCATCTTTAGACTTCTGCAGTACAGATAAACACATTCAGGAGGAACCCTTTTTGTTGTTATAGTGGAAAGAGAGGCATTTCCAAAGTAAGAGGGATCCCTGTTTCTGATGCACACTTCAGAGTAAGAGCAGCTGTACCTTTGAAGTGCCTCTCCTGGACACACCCACGTTGTAGGTGTCTACACTTGGTAAGCAAGCCCTGCTCTGGCTCATGATCTCCATCTGAATTATTACTGTTCTCTGTCTCCTTCTTTTAGAGTGCAGATCTTTTATTCCTGCCCAGATCTGATGTTAAGGTTCATTGGTTTTCATTTGGCATATCAGATCTAATGCAGCAACAAATAAGCAATCAAACCTGACCTCGTAGGTTTTACTTTCACCTTCTGTTAATCTTTTCCTTCATGACATCAGGAAAAAGAGATAAATGGACACTGTTCTATCTCTTTGCATCCACTTTCCAAGTGATGCTGGTAGATTTCATTAATCCTCCCTTTTTGAAGATTACATCTTTTTAATAAATTAAATTTATTATAAAAGCTAACAATTAAAGTAGCATCTGGTATTTTGTGTAGAAAAATATGTGTACAAAATATGTATATTTTGCTTCACATTACTGCCATGAAAGAGGTATATTTTATGTTATGTGGCTTTCTTAGGACATTACTAGCATACTTATTATCCTCATTTGCCTGACACCAGAGGGTTTCACTGGCTATTTACATTCTCTTTTTCCCTAGGGGTAGGAAAGGCTGTTCCAAAGACCTCATGCTAGCTGCATTTATCCATCACATTTGCCTGCAGAAGTAGTTGCTATTTCTCTTTAGAGCTATAGCCCTTCAAGAAATCTTATGCTGTTAGTTCTCATTTTAGACCAGCTTTGTGTCTGGAAAAAGGAGCCAGAAATACCTGAAATGCAGAGGAAGAAACACGGAGTGGTACATGGTCTGAGCTTGTAGTGCTCAGAGATATTTGCTCAGTGAGGAATTCTGCTGCCTCAGCACATTTCTTGATTTCAGCCTTTTCCTTCCTTCCCTCAAATTCTTCAAGCTTTGCTCCAGCTCCCCCTCACCTCTTCATTGGCAAGGGTGGTTCCCAGCATTGCCCTGGATGTGTACCTTTTTTTTTTTCTAATCAAGAAATGCAGTTCTTTCTCATCACTCATTGATTCAGGAAGTTTGGAGATGACACCAAGTTGGGTGGAAATGTAGATCTGTTGGAGGGCAGGAAATGAAATTCAGTCATGAGTCCTGCACTTGGGTCACAACAACCCCATGCAGGGCTGGAGGGTGGGGACAGAGTGGCTGCAAAGCTGCCAAGCAGAAAAGGACCTGGGAATGCTGGTTGACAGCAGCTGTGTGTGAGCCAGAGTCTGCCCGGGTGGCCAAGAAGTCCAATGGCATCCTGGATCAGCAATGGTGTGGCCAGCAGGACCAGGGCAGTGACTGTTCCCTTGTACTGGGCACTGGAGAGGTCACACCTCAAATCCTGTGTTCAGATCTGGGCCCCTCACTGCAAGAAAGACATTGAGGGGCTGGAACATTTCCAGATGTCATGGTTTAGGAATGGTATTTCTCAGTTTAGTACTCCCACTAAACGGAAACCACAGACTGCTCCCCTCCCCGCTCCAGTGGGAGACACAAAAGGCAGAGATAATGGGTTGAGATAAGAACAATTTACTGGAAACAGCAATGAGAAAAGAAAACAAACAGTAACCACAACAATATTCATAACAAAAGTGCATAAATAGAGGGTGATTTCCATGCAAAATGCTGACTAAGCCCAACTCCACACAGCGTGACCCTAAGACACTGAACAATGGCTATCAGACTTTGTTCCACCAGAGAGGGACACCCTCCATCCCAGAAGCCAGAGAAAGACACTCTTTTCCCCTCCTCTGACAATGACATGAGGTGGTATGGAATAACATAGTGTCCTGGGCATGCCCCTTCCCACTGATCTGGCCTGGAAGCAGGACCCCAGAGAAGGGCAATGGGGCTGGGGAAGTGTCTGGAGCACAAGTCTGATGAGAAGCAGCTGAAGGAGCTGCAGGTGCTTAGCCTGGGAAAAGGGGGACCTTACTGCTGTCCACAATTATGTGAAAGGAGATTGTAGTGAGGTAGGTGTTGGTCTCTTCTCCCAAGTAGCAAGTGACAAGACAAAGGGAAATGGCCTCAAGTTGCACCAGGGGAGGTTTAGTTTTAATAGTATTTTTTTTTCATGGAACTGGTTGTAAAATACTGGAACATACTGTCCAGAGAAGTGGTGGATCACCATCCTTGGAAGTGTTCCAAACCTGTGTGGATATGGAACTTGGAGACATGGTGGGTGGTGAGCATGGTGCCAGTGCTAAGCTGGCTGTTGAACTTGATGATCTTAAATGTCTTTTCTAAGCTGAAAGATTGTGAATATAATGTTAAGAACAGTGGCAGTGGCACATGCAGAGACACATTTGCTTTTAGTGGCAACCCCTCTCATAAGATCCCCTCAAATGCCTTGGGCTAATTTTGGGAGCAGAGATCTCCCACTGCTTCTACAGAAACCATAGGTTAGCAAACCTCTATAACCTTTCACATCAGATTTGAAGGACTTTTACATTTGGTACCAACAGTAATTAACAGTCTCTAGAAAAGTATTAATTGTTAATCCCTCTGGGGAAAATTCAAAAATACCCCTGACAGCTTCTGGGGACAACTGAAAGGGGACATCTTAAATGGGAACTTTGATATGTCTTGTGCTGCTGTGTGTTCTCCTCAGCTGTAGGGTGGTGATGGTAATCTGCTTCCACTCTAGAATGATGTGAGATTTAAAAAGTAGAGATAAATGTTTAGTACCTGTTACTTTAAATCAATGTTGTTCTTGAAGGATTTAAACTCTATAACTTTTCCTGCCCACACCTTTATTTATATTGCTCTGAGTACCAATTACTGCCTGATCCATCCTGAGAGCAGCCAGTAGGAAAAACCTGTTCCCTGGCTAGGGAACATATGGAGCAAGAGAATGAAAACATATGATTGGCACTTGAAATCAGTGCATCCAGCCTGTCTGATCATCAGTGCTGATGGGAGTTAGAGCTAGAGAAAGATTAGAAAACATCTGAACCCTCATTAGCTCCAGTGGGAGGTTGTGTAGAAATTGTGAGTATTTCTAGAAAAAAATGTCTCACAAAGGAGAGCTTTTGATTCACTGAATTACAAAAACCAGTTTAGGAGTTCTTTTTGTCTGAGAGTACTTTTACATTGTCTGAGACCTTCAAGAAAGGTGATAAACAGAGAAAGAAATAATAAATGGGAAGGAGTTACAGAGAGAGAGAGAGGCTGCTGGGATTTGTGTTTCATTTTTGTGGAGTTGCTTCCCTGGTGAGCTATAAGGAACTGTATGTCACATGAAAGGGGCAAGATCATCTCTTCTCCCATGAAGATGATGTGAGTGAGCATCTGTATTTAGGAGGAGGAGGAGAAGGAATTTTGGAAAAGCATATAAATATCTTAGGGGTGGTTGTCAAGAGGATGAGGCCAGACTCTTGTCGGGGTGTCCAGAGACAGGACAAGGAATAACAGTCACAAATGGAAACCAACGAATATCCATCTGAATATGGGGAAAAACATCTTTACTTTGAGGGTTACAGAGCACTGGAATAGATTGCCCAGAGAGGTTGTGTAGTCTCCTTCCATGGAGATATTCAAAACACCCCTGGATGTGATCCTGTTCAGCCTGTTCTAGCTGAACCTGCTTTAATAGTGGGGTTGAGGTGATCTCCAGAGGTCCATTCCACCCCCAACCATCCAGTAATTCTGTGTGATTTGCTTCTCTGGGGCAGTTCTGTTTCCTTCACACAGATGGGTTAGCAGCCATGGGAAGAAGGGGTGGAAGAGGGACCCCCAGCCTTAGCCTGCTGTTTCTCTCCAGCATGGCAGGCAGAAGCAAGGAGAAAGCATGGAGGGAAAAATAATTTGCCATGTATATGTAGATGCTAACAGATGCCTCTCACGAGGGAACAAATTATCAACTGAAGTCACAGTGTGTTCCTGGGTTTGCTTTCTGCTCAAGATACACCGTATCCCTAAGTGAGCAGGGGATGTTGTCTTGCGAGGAGCTGGGAAGATTAACAATGGGAAAAGTGGTAGAAAGAATATTAAAGGTTAGAAATACAGAATAATAGTAAAAGGAATGTTCCAGCTTGGAAAATTCAGTTTCTTACATCTGGGAAAAATAATCAGAGACTCAGCTGTTCTGCAGGAGAGAGATACTTACAGAGCACTAGAAATGAAAAATACCCCAAACCCTAGAGAAAGCAGTGGGAAACCATTTAGTGGGCTTACATTGGCACTGAAGAGTATGATTTTGGGGCTGCACACAGAGGCAAAACATTATCTTCTGGGGAGGTGATGATCCAGCTGTACATAGCACAGGTGGAACAGTACTGCTCGTTCTGGCATATCAATGCCAGACTGATGTGGATGAATTGCAGAAATGTGTCAATAGAAAAAAAGGACTGGAGGGAATATTTTTTACATATATGCAAGAAAGATTACGTATTTTATATGGCTTAGCAGTGATTTGAGTTAGAAAGGATAACATTCTATAAAACCTGAAGGCAATAAAAAGCAAAGAGGAAGAAATACATTTAAGGTGGCAGAATAGGTGTGTGTATACATGGTAAAAATGATCAAGGAGCACACAGTCAAGAAAAAACTGAGGACAAGACAGATATAATTGTGAAATAACTCTAAGGGAGAAGCAGTGAATACCTGCCATGGGCACATTTCAGCATCATCAGGAACATGCAGAGATGCCCAGGGTAACAGGTGCCAGAGCAAGTCTGTCCCAGCAGCACAGAGCTTCAAGCAGGTATCTGCAAGCAAGACATCTCTGTTGGTGAGCAACAGATGCATTATTTAGCCCCTAAACATCTCCCAGGTGTGACTCATTCATGGTTCCTTACATCAATACAGATCAACCTCTCCTGAGTTTCCCAGAGGAAACCTGGTTTGAAAGAGGACCTAGAGGATGAGGGTGTCCTCCTGGCAAAGCTACCTGCCTTCTGTCCTCTGTGCTCTCTGGTCATATTCAGATCCCTTTCTGAGTTGTGCGTGACATGACTCCTCTTCTGTTGCTACAGAGAGCAATCCTTCCTTCTCTCCCTTGTGCTCTCTCTCCTGGTCATACTAAATATCACAGAGATCCCCTGGCTTTCCTAGGATGTGATCAGTCTTCTCCTTCCAGAATAAACAAGCAGGACAGCAGACCTGGTTGCTGCTGCTGCTGTCTTTGCCCTGATGAGAGCTGTGCCTCTTCCCCACCTGCCTCCTCAAAAACACGAGTGTGAAGACCTGCTCACACCATTGAGGGCTCTGCTTTCCCTGCACTGCTGCTTTTAATCTGTGATATTTCTGTTTCCCTCAGAAGTGCTGCAGGACTCAGTGTCTGTTTAGCACCACTGCACAAGTTCTCATCTCCTTGACTTTGCCACTGGGGTGAAACTGGAGTCCTGTATCCTATGGCATCACTTGGGAAGGGACTGGTGGACCCAGGCTGGGCTGAAAGGGGGTCCTGGGCTATGAGGAGGATGAGGGAAGGATGTGGGCTGCACCCACAATTCAAGATTTCCAACCAGACCCCTTTATTTTATTTGTGAGATAATATGGAGATTTTTTTCAGTTGCTGCTATGGAGACAATGATGCCTTTGACTGCAACTTTTACCGGGAGTTTAGTAAGACCATGTAGCCTTTCACTGCAGCTCAGGGGTTGAGTTCCAATGCTGTCTGGTAAGCAAAGGTCATTTAGTCTCTGATAGCTATGCAGGGACCTTTGTATTATTCGGCAATTAGTATTCTTCACTGATACCAAACCCACAAAAAAAAGTAGAGCATCACTTGAGGATGAGCAAATTAACATTGCACAGACTTTAGTGCCCTGTTTATCAATGAAAGGCAACCCACCCGTGTTTATGAGGACACAGTTACTTGGGTCTGTTACTCCCCTACTGCTTTCAGTTTTATTTTACAACCAAAAACCCTCAACATCCCACCCAAAAACAGATGTGACTTTGGCTATGAACTTCTGAGCTGAAGCTGTTCATGGTGGTGTGTCCAATTTCTTAGAAGCATGAGCATTAGCTGCAGCAAACAGACTGAGCCCCACTTCGAGGTAAACTGCACCCCAAACCTGAATGCAGCACCACAAAGCCCTGTGTGTTCACTATCAGCAGTGATGCAGCTGCTCTTGACTGTAGAAATGTATGAACTAGGAAATGGTCAGAAGATACTTCTCAGTAGAAAAAAACCCCAAAACCTCTGGAGTACTTGTAATGTTTGTTTCAGAAAGCGTTGCCTGGCTACTACCAAACAGACTGTTGCCCTACCCAAATCCACAGGGTGAAATTTGTCTGTTAAATGTTAACCTTGTGACACATCCTGTAAGGCACAAAGAAGCAGCACAATTATTTCAACACATTAAATGCTGAAGACCAGTGAATCAAAAAGTCAGAGCTATCTTCCTTTTCTTTTATTTCTGTATATTTAAATTCCAGTTCTTCATCAGTGAAAGGTCCTGTAACACTGCAGCCCGCTGTGGATGTGTGGTACAGAGAAGATAGCAGGAGAGCATGACACCCTGCCAGGATGTCCCCCATGAGCCAGCCAAGAAAGAGCCTCTGGCACAGCTTGAGGAGGCACAGAGGGAAAGGTGAAAGTTATATCCACTTTGTCCTATCACACAAATAGCATCTGCTGGTGCAATAACCTGCACCAGCCTCCTGAGGCAGTGCTTGGCTTTGCTCCCTGTGGCGTGAGCAGCACACACGGGACAGCCTGCTCTGTGCTGCAGCATCTTCAACAGCCCCTCATCTGCCAGAAGGACTGTGTACCACTGGATTTGTGGAACCTTGACTAGGTCATGCCTGTTGTTGCTGCTGTCTTTAATTGCACTTCAGAACTTTACAAGAAAAACACCATTTTTCTGCTGCACATGGGGAACCAGCTGTTGTGGTGGGTTGACCTTGGCTGGACATCAGGTGTCCTACCAAAGCTGCCCTATCCCTCTTTTCCTCAGCTGGGCAGGGCAGAGAAAATCTAATAAAAGTCTTCTCATGGTCAGCCTATGGACGAGAAGAGATCACTCACCAGTTACTCTCATGGGCAAAACAGACTTGACTTGGGGAAAGTTAATGTAAGTTATTGCTAATCAAGTCAGAGCAAGGTTAATGAGAAATAAACCCAAATCTTAAAACACCTTCACTCTCACTCCTTCCTTCTTCCCAGGGTCAAGTCATTCCCTATTTTTTCTACCTTTTCCCCCAAGTGATCAAAGGGGAGAGGGAGTAGGGGCTGCAGTCAGTTCAGCTCAAGTAGTCTCTGCTATTTCTTCATCCTTGCTTTCTTTTGCTTCTTCAGCATGGGGTTCCTCCCATGGGACACTGTCCTTCACAAATATGTCCAGTGTGATCGTCCCCACAGGCTGCAGTTCTTCATGAGCTGCTTCAGCTTGGGTGCCTTCCAGAGGGTATGGGGAAACCTCTGTTCCAGTACCTGGAGCACTTCCTTCCCCTCCTTCACTGATCTTGGAGTCTACAGGGCTGTTCCTCTCACACCTTTCTTTTTCTCCCCTTTGCCTCCTTCTAAAAGTTATATCTCAGAGGTGCCACCATCATCACTGCTGGGCTTGGCCTTGGCCAGCATTGGGTCCATCCTGCAGCTGGCTGGGATTAACTCCGTGGGACACAGGGGAAGCCTCTGGCAGTTTCTCACAGAAACCACCTGATAGCATCCCTGCTGTCAAAAGCCTTGCCACACAAATCCAATACAGCTGTGAAGAGCAAATGTGTTCTGGAAAGTATAATTTTAGGTTCATGTCAAGACAGCAGCTGGGCAGATCCTAAAACTTGTGATGATGTGAGGGACCTTCTTCGGTCAGTGTTGTGGGATTCATTGTAAATTGCTTAGACTTTGTTAGGTTTTTCTTTTTTTAAAATATTAGTGCATATTAAAGACTTGTTGAAATGTGAGGGGTATGTGCTGCAAAGGATGGAAATCATAAACTAGAGATAAAAAGTAATTATTTAGACAAGTAAAATCCCATACTTGCAATTGTAGCCATTATTTGGCACAAAAGCCAGCTGGTGGTCATTAAATAGCAGCTTATGTAACATTTCAGACAGAGGGGAAAACCTCTTTCATCTAAGTTGTTGGTGGAGGTGTTGCTTAGATCTGTGGTATCAGAATAAGCAAACCACAGATTGATACTGCATTGTAGAGCAGTGATGTTTAGGAAGTAGCAGAAAAGGAGGATCTTCTACAGACCAGATGCTGTTCTGAGTAGGAGTAGAGACCCTCACAGCAGCCTGAAAGGAATGTGGATACAGGTTCCCTGTGTGCAGGCTGCCGGTTCCAACTATCTGCTCCAGGGAATACACAGGCAGCCTGCTCCATGCTTGTAAGCATAGTATAAAACATCTGATTAATGAAGAGGAGGGTAAGGAAGAGCACCTAGAGTTTGATATTTTCTGGAAAACACTAACCAGGCTTCTTGATCTTTAAAGGCATGATGTTGTCCAGCATTTTAAAGAAAAAAGTTTAAAAGCTTAGATCTGTAATGACCAAAGATAAAATTTGGTTATGTCAATAGTGGCCTTTGCATTGGAATAGCAAAAAAATATTTTCTTAGTCACAGGAACTGTACTTGTACTCCTAGATTAGGATGATTTTGTTGACAGGCAGCTTAGCATTCTTTTTGTTTGGTTTGCAGTATAGCCTGGGGCAGCTGACCCATGTGCTATTTTTTGCTTTGATAAATCCTATTTCTGTGTTCCCTTGTTTTGAAAATAGATATAAAAAGATATAAGCAGTAATTCAATAAATAGGAGCTATAAAGCAGAGGTAAGAGAAGGAATGACTTGAAAGGTATTATTAATGGCATCCCTGTGTCCAAAGTGCCAAAAGGGTTCAGTCAGGATTACAGCTGTCAAAGCAGTGGGCAGGACAGACTTGGCTTCCCACAGCCTTTGCATTCAAGGGCTGCTAGTTCTGAGCTTTTCCTTTCCTTTTCTCAATCATCCTTCGGGCTCCACAAGAGCTGCATATTATTTTAGAGATATTTTATTTTGTCTGTTGCTGGTAGAGAAGTTCTGGATACAAATTGCCTATTGTGTTGTGTCCAAGGTGCACAAATTAGCATGGGAAGAGTGACATTGCTGGAGATCCTTCAGCAACAGCATCTATGTAAGGGCCAGTGGATTGACACTACTTATGCAATGCTGACAGATTTATATCTATGTTAGGCTTTGCTTTATGGAGTAACACTAAACATTGGCATAAAATAGAACAGGACATAAATACTTTCAGTTTAAATTCCATCCACAGCTCCACACCATAAGGTATTTCCTCTGAACCTCCAAATGATCCTAAATTATATGGTTTCTGGAGAAGCTGGGAACGGTGTTGAAACCAAACCTTGCAGCAGAAGATTGTTCTGCTTCGTTTTTAATACCTGACTGAATAAATATTTCTACATCCAGCATTGGATCTTCTTTTTAATTTTGATCAAAGTTTGGGGAAGTAATTTGAATGTTTTATAGCTTATGTTTATGCTTATAGAAAAATCAATGGAAAATATATAATATTGGACCAAATATGCTTAAACCCCCTTAATATGGATTGGGATCTCGCTCCCAGCTCTGGTTTGAAAATATTGGTCAGTAATAAAAGTGACTAATAATGCCTTTTATTATGGATTCCAGTAATGCCTGGGTACACAATCATCAAGTAAATTGATTTTTTTCTTCCCATTTTCTTAATCTGAAAGAAGACTGAGCCTGTAAACCCAGCCTAAATGATAACTAAACATCTAACACTCTCTATGAAAGTGTTTGCAGCTGTGTTATCCCATCACACATACCATGAGAATTCTTTTATAGTAAATTGAAGCTGTTAGTGTCACAATATTGCCATCATTATGTGTTCAATATGAGTCAGATCCCCAGCACTCCTTGATGTTCTAATATCACAAGTTTATCTAGTGTTTTACTTTCAGTTATGGTTTCTAAGACTCCAAAGGAGAATCTGCCTGTCCAAATAGAGTGTAAAATTTTAGGGGCCACATCTAACCCACAACAGTGATGCCGCCTCTTTCCTCATGGCCACTGGCAGGAACTCCATGTATCTGCTTCCAGGGTTAAATGGTTTTCCTCTGAGCTCATCTATCTCCCAGCCCCATCAGCACAGCCTGCTGCCCTTTACCATTTCTTCATCTTTCACAGTCTTTTCTCCCACCTCCTAACCATGACTCCACTCAATTTCCTGTGTGCATCTCTTCTGCATGTGGTCCTGATTCCATGTGAGAGGCAGTGGTGACTCCCTGTACTCTCTCCTGGTGGACTTTAGAGAATGGCAGCTCCCTTTCTGGCTTCAGCTCTTTTAATGTGGAAGAGGACTGGTGGTCTTCAGAAGCAACTAATGAAATGATATCCCTTTATGATGGTGCATGGCAAGGCATGTTTGAAAATCACAGAAATACGCAACTTCTGGGGAAGTGAACAAATTTAATGCTTCATTTTGTATTAAAAGACTTGACAAATAGGACTATATATAGAACAAATATGTTTTAGCAGGTACTTTTACGTGTTCTCCTGACTTCAGCTTCCTTTTACAACTGTTTTCTTTGCTACTTCCCTGGTTAAAAAGTAAATTGGTGTCTTTTAGCTCTCTGAAGCAAGAGCAAGTCTTTTTGCTTTCCTGTTGAATGAATTTCTGTGCCATTTCTTAACCTATATCAATTAGATACATTGCACATACATATATACACATATACATTTGATTAGGTATATAAACTAGATGTTAAAGCCTGCTTCTGGATATTTCCTGCAGTAATGTATCAGTGTATATAAATTCATCAAACGATGGATCAATCAATTACTTTCCACTCTGGAACCATGTCATAACCATATCTGTATCTGAAATGTGATCTGAACAAAGTGGGAGGATTTTCACCAACAGGACTGCAATATGCAACTGATTTAGTGTCAAATGTACTATGCAGAGAATATCTGAGGGTGACATGGCAGTCATGGATAGCTGTGTGCAGAGGGCTAGAGAAGAAGGAATTGGAGCAATGAGCTCGTGTTAGTGCTTCCAGGAAGCCTGTGCTGATGGTTTCCTGCATATATCCCTCCAAGTCATTTAACTGCCAGGCCTGTCATCTCACTTGGGAAAGGAAAGGACAGAAAGCAATGGGAGGGGATGCAGAAGATACTGGGATGGCTGCTGAGATTAAATCACAGCATTTGCAAACATTATTTTTTTTCTAAGGAAAATTAGCAATTCATCCATTACTGGTATTTGAGAAATTAATTTCCTGGTTATCTCTCTGACCACTCCATTAAACAAAGATAGATGTGGGAATGGTCTCCATAGACTTTGGCAGTAATATTTAGCTTTTTGTAAAGTACAATAAACTTTAAAAGACTTTACAAATCTTACAGATCCCAGGCTCATTCATCTGTTGGGTCTTGTTCTTTGTCAATGAAATCTCATATCTATCTGATAGAAGTTTCAACAGCCCAGTTAATGAGTTTTTAATGGTTTTATTATGGAAGGGCTGTCTCAGTTAAAGGTTTGTCATATTTAAGAAATAAGTTTTAATCACCTATTTGTTTTTGCAATATTTTTCCTTTATTATTTCATTTTTTTCTATCTCTGAAAAACATTTGTTTCTGTCAGCTGTGAGCACCCATGCTGCTTTAGGAGTGTGGTGAAGTGATGAACATTTATTTCTGTGCACCATTAAACTGTCATGATGAGAATGCAACCACTGGATTGCATGGCATTCCCTGCTGGATCAAAGTAGTCCCAAGGGCCCTGATTCATGACTCCCTACAGTGCAGGTAGGATGCTGATGTGATTCCTACCTCCAGGTTGCAGCTGCTGGAGGAATGGCAGAACATAGATATGGATGGAGTATATAAGATGCAGATGTGATTACTCCATAGAGTAATTTTTCCACTAGTGCTTTGTTATGTAAGTGAAGAGTCTGAGCAAGTGATATCCATGCAGTTTCTGGCCATCTCTGCTAAGGGGTTTTAACTCTCTACAACTGCTTGAAAAGGAGGTTGTAGACAGGCAGGATTTGGTCTCTTTTCCCAGAAAACAAGTGACAGGAATATGAGCAAATGGCCTCAGATTGTGTCTGGGAAGGTTTTGATTGGATATTAGGAAAAATATCTTCACCAAGAGGATTTTCAAGCACTGGAACAGGCTGCCCAGGGAAGCAGTGGAGTCACCATAATCTTTGGAGGTATTTAGAAGGTATGTAGATGTGGCACTTAGGCACATGGGTTACTGATGGACTTGGTAGTGTTAGGGTAATGGTTGAACTTAATGATGTTAAAGGTCTTTTCCAACCTTAACAATTCTATGTTTCTAACTTAATAGAGAAGGAAGGGACCTGTTGTTCCACTCCTCACTCCATCTGTATTTACCTGTGATCATTAGTAAGACCCCTTACAGTTTTCACCTTGAGCTTTTTTTTAAAATCATCACAGTGCACTATTCAGGGCATCTGCATACCAGACACTTGCTACCTTTTCATCTCCTTAGGATCTAAGGCTCCAGATTCATTATCCCTCATAATGTCTTGTAAAGTAAGCAGCAGATCCTTGCATTGAATATGCATAACAGGTGGGCCTGTGTGTGTATGAGCATGATAGATGTATTGGGTGCTCTCTCTTGTCCTTTTTGCATCTATACTTCTCCAGAGACTTCACTGAATCTTCTCTAGGCTTACATCATTGCAAACAGCATGCCTACCATTGCAAACTGTGGGGATGATTAATGGAAAACCAGCTAAGAAACCATAATAAAGCTCTGTCTATGTTAGAATGGGGGCGAATTCTCAGTGTTTCAGTTAAGTGTAACACACAATTAAATCTCCCAGCTGTGCATACCTTAAAGGAGTGGTGTTTAAAAGGGATACTAATATAGCAGGGAATCCAAGCTCTGTATTAAATTACATGCCAGTCTGTAGTAACCTTAATTGAAGTCACTGTGCCAGATTTACATTGTCAGAGCTGGAGCAGGATCTGACCTAATCTCAGCAAGGTGTGGTGCACATCAGTGATGTTGGTATAAAGGTAATTGGAAAAGTGATTTGAAAATAGCAAGAAGTATTTTAAAAAGAAGTTTCTGAGGTGCAAAGGTTGAAGTAAAACTCAGAAGTCAGAAATATTATGTCTACAATTCAGGAATGTTTTATAGTATAATATGAAGCTGCAAATATTTTCTTCTTAATGTTTGCGAAAGTTGTGTACTTTCTAATGCTTGTTTTCCACTGTGATTTAAAAATGTATTGTGTTTGGAAAATACTGTGCACCACACTAATATATGAAAAATTAGCTATGTGTTAAAGCTGTTTGGAAAACTTTGGCAAAGCCCTAATACTTTTTCTTTTCTTTTTTTTTTTTAACAACTACAGCATTAGTTTTCAACATGGACTGAAATGCAAGCACAGTCTAAATAGGTGTCAGTACTTTACATAACTGTGTAACTGCTGCTGGAGTTTTTTCACCACTTTTTTAATGCAAGTTTTACCTAAGAAAGGATGTAAATTCAGGCTGAGAACATAATCATGCAGATGGCTCAGGGCAGGGTTTGGATCGAGATTTAATTGCCATCAACTTTGCTCCTACTTTTTTGAATCCAGTGTTAAGAGAATGTGTTAGTCAAAAGGAATTATAAGATAGTGAACGTGCAGAGTACAGGCAAGCAGGTTTTTCTTCTCTACACTGATATAGTTACCTTAAGGAATTTGCTTTTCTAACATAGTTATTGAACATCCTGTTGTGTCTTAATCTACTTCTAAAGCATATAAAGCAGCTGTGCTTCATTAGCTTCAAGTTATTCTGAAGGTAGAATATAGTCTTGTTTTGTGAGTGGGAATACTGAATGTTCAACAAAATGTGGTGGCTGTAATTTGCCTTTTTTTTTTTCTTTTCCCTTTTTGTGTAAAATGATATTCTCATTCTGCCTCTAGACCTTGCTGTGAAAAATGAATACATGAGACCTGTAAAAGTTGCTGTGCTTTCAAATGGGCCTCTCCTAGCATCTACTAACTGGCTGCACTTCATTTGCACTTTGGCATTGGAAGTTTTGAGCTTCTCTATTAAGGGACATTCCATGTCCTGAAAAATAGGCATATATTTCAAAGAAACTCATGTTTTTAAGCACAATTCCACTGTGCTGTGGGGCAGTCAGACATCGAGGCTGGCAGTGAGAAGCAGTTTTGTTCAGAGTGTCTCAGAGGCACCAGCTCGGGCTCTTGTTTTGTTATCTACTTACTGCACCAAGATCAAATAATTTTAGGGGTCTGGACGTCTGAGACTCTGCTGTGGGACCCCTGGGGTGGAGCAGGTGAGGAACCCCGGTGTGACTGTGGGTGTGGGGTGCTCAGTGTGCTGGGTCCCAGCCCAGGTGGGGCGAGTGTGACTGCCAGAGTAGCTCCTGGGTGGCCAGATGGGGAAGTTCCTTGACAGGGTCTGTCTGCATTATGGCTTGCAGGCTGTTAGAGATGTGTGGTGCTTGGGTGTGGAGGTACAGTGCTCCTCATGTTCTACAATTCTCTCTGTCAAAAAGAGGTGAAAAACAGCCTGGAGCAGCGTGACTGCTCCCCAGGGTAACTCAGCGCTGTTTCTACTGCACTGCAATATCTGCAGTGCCAAGTGTTACCTGCAATTCCCACTGTTGCTAACTCTGAGAAGGGCCTGGCTCCATCTTTTTTACACGCCCAGCAGTATTAAGTAGCTGTAGATAGCTGTGAGATTTTCCTCCTTCCTTCTACCTTTTTTTTTTTAAACCAAGTAAATCTACTTGCCACAGCTGCTTCTCTGTGTTCCATGTCCTTCAGCCCCCTGACTGTCATGATAATGTTTCCTGGATTCCCTTTAGTATGTCAATATCTTTTGTGCTGCCAATCCGGACTGGACAGGTGAATTGAAGTGAAAGTCGTGAGAGAGTTATAATATTTCATCTAATGATTACAATCTTGCACCTGAGGAAAATGCATGAACAGTAGGTAATTCTTGATGGCCAAAATGTTGCCTAGGGGTTTACTGATTTCTGTAACTTTGCAGGCACAGTGAGATAAATAATGAAGTATTGACATGGGCTTTCAGTGAACAGTTGTGAGATTCATATCCTAAAAGGGCTCATATATTTTGTTTAAATGGAGGCACTCTCATTTAGCCAGTAATTCTGAATTCTATAGTAGCTATGCTTTGGACACTCAAGCACTGCCCTTCATGTCCATGTTAAGGGGCTAAACCATGGGATGGCAGAGGGCAGGTGATGGGGTCCTGGCTGAAGGTGAGATGTGAGTGAGCTATGGATAGTGGCTGGAGAAGGAGCACAGTAATCCTGACATTTCTGCTGTAAGGCATCTTGAAATTCCCCAGACATCACCATATGTAGAAACACAGAGAAGTTGTGTTGGAAGGGACCTTAAAGATTGTCCATGGGCAGGGACACCTTCCACTCAACCAGGTGGCATAAAGCCCCATCCAACCTGTCCATGAGCACCTCTAGGGATGGGACATCACTATTGCTTGCATAAAACGGTAATATTAATCAAGCATTTGGAATTAAATGCAATTAGTCTAAGTAGGCACCATGCACTGAATCATGACCCATACCCTGGTTTCTAAAAAATGTTTATCACAGCATCCTTACTGGCAACTGAATATTTCCATGCCATAAGATGCCAATTTAATAAAATATATTGGTCCTGTAAACAGCAACTTCTACCAGTCTTCAGTGGTCAGATTTCCCCTCCCTTTCATGAGTTATTCAAGGAAGTCTTATACTGCAGGATACTGGAAGTGACTTGATACCTTTTCAGAAAACAATATCTCATTCATTCAGGCTGGCATATATACAGGGAATAACAGTTTATAGTACCTGATACATATTTGTTGGACTGAGTGCAAGGATGAGATGGTGAAATATAATGTCCTGTGATATACAGCAGGTCAGGCTAAATGAAATAATGGCCTCTTCTGAATACACAAAGTGCTGGGCTGTGTGCCAGAAGCCAGGCAGGCTCCTGGTGTTCCCACAAGTCTACATGGATCATCTACCCCTGCAGTCTGTGGTAAAACTCCCACTTGCATCCTTTAGAGCAGGGCACTTAGTGCTAAAATGAAAAGTACAACCAGTTTTGTTGGGAACCTCTGGGAAGTGCTGGATAAGGGAGACATAGCTAGGGCTAAATAGGTCCAAAATGCTGCTAAAGCTAGAAAGTTGGCTCTAAAGTTGGCTCTACTTATGTTCCATTGTATCAGTACCCTTGGTTTTTCTTCTCAGCTAGCAGCTCTCTGGCATGGGAGTGCCAGGGGACTGAGCTGAGCTGGCCCCCAGCCCTGCTTAGAGGGGCCTCTCCTGACATCCCTATTTGGCACTGAAGAACATTTGCATTACAAGCTGCAGTTTCAAATTCTAACTCAGCTGATCTCTGAATCCCTGTGATGCCTAAGCTTTTTATATATATTTTCATATACTTGTAGCTTTGTAGATAATCGGTGGCTGTAGTTGCAGTACTTTTCTTACCCTTTTCCCTCAGATTTTAGAACAATAAGCTGACCTTCTAAACACATTCCTGAAACATTGTTTAGTCTTATTCCAAGCAGGGAACCTAAAATAAGACATAATAAGAAGTGGGGAAGAGAACCCCATGAGCCAGCTCCAAGGGGCTGACCCAGGGGTGTGTTACCAGGGCATCTGAATCTCCTATTGGATGTACCTGCTAGATATTCTAATCAATTAACCTTATAAAGTTGTAGAAGTTTGATTCTGGCTGTGCCCATCACCACCAAGGCACCTGGAAGCTTCTAAATCAAGGTCTGCTTTTGACTTTACTATTCTAACACTGTTGCAAAGGGTTTTTTTCTCTTCTGATTATAGGCAACCCCTGACAGTATAGTTATCCTCCCCTGTCCTCCCTGCTCTTGCAGCATCAGTGCAGCTCCTATAGATCCACAAGTAGGCAAGTTAGCTATAGCTAGAAAAGTATTCACTTTTGCTCCAACAAAATAGGTCTGTGTCATCTCACCTTAGAGTTAAACCTGTGCCAAGGCTAGCACAAGGAAATCAGCAGAAATACAGGACTGTGTCTGGGAATAGAAACAGAATTTCCCCTTCTGCAAAGGGGCAGTTTATTAGGTTAATTGTGCCATGAAACCGAATTTTCAGGGAAGGAAACTAATGGTGAAATTTTTTGCAGTAAGACTTGTGGTAAAAGCACAGCTTCAGGCTCCATTCAACTTACTTGTGTCACCCAGTTTCCTGACTTCTAAGGAGCATTTCAGAGTTGGACTTGACTCTATTCATTAAGGTACAGGAAAGGAGGTAGGCTCTTTATTGACCTGAGTCACTTTTTCCACTGAAAGCCCTGGTGCAAATGGTCCAGGCTACTCCCAGATGTACTCTGAATACAAAATTTCAGCTTTGTAAGATTGACTTCAGGTGCAGTCTCCTCTTCTGGAGAAGGGGCTGTGACAAACTAGGAACTTTTTATCAGGCATATCTTCCTATAAAGCTGTGGTAAAACACAGGTGGTTTCCAAACACATGTGCTGTCCTGGAAACTGCTGGGAAGAAGAGGACACGATCTTCTCTGCCCATTTTGATGAGGTAGAACCACGCAATAGTTTAGGTTGGAAGAGACCTTTGAAAGATCTGGTCCAACCCTTTCTCAAAGCAAGACCGGCTTAGATCAGGTTCCTGAGGACATTATTAGGTGGAGATTTTGCATCTTCTCAGGTCTCCCTTCTGAATATTTGGCCACTGTCATGCTGATTGCATTGAGAAGGCATTTCCTGTGGTGCCTGTAGTGCTCTCAGTATTCCTGTCCGAGAGAAGTCCTGGTCCTCTGTCTTCAGACCCTCCAATTTAGCTGTTGGAGGCAGCACTGAGAGTCTCATGTAACCTTTTATTTCCAAGGCTGAAAAACCCAGAATCTTTCAGTCTGTCCTTGTAAGGCAGCTTGCTTCGGGGATCTTAAGAGAATAGCAAGCCAAACTTCAAACTTTCCTTTGGGCTTCAGGGGAAACCTTCAGTTTTGTTAAAGGTTTCTGATTCGCACTCTGTTTTCCCGGAACTGATCAACAACAGTGATTTATACTTTTTTTTTTTTAAGTACAACATTTCATAGTTTTTTAAAATGAAATACCTTTTCTTGTCTTTTATGCTTGTTTTTTTTCTGGCAAGTATTTGAAAATAAACACTGTTTTATTCGGCACAGAGTAGCAGATACAGTATGCCAGGAAGATGAGCGTTTCTCCTGTTTATGCTGTTCAGGAGACTTCGACTGGGAAAGAAATTACTTTTGGTTTCTGTTTTTGGTTGTTGTTGTTTTTTATTTTTTTATTTCCAAGGAAGACTTGAGACACTGAAAATCTGAGGTGATGAGATTGCTCAGGCATGTTAGGTCTTTGCCAGCTGTTTCTTGTGCAGCTGCTTTCAGGGCTGGGCTCTGTTCTGACTCAAGTCACAGTAAAAGATAGTTCAAGTTTTGCTGTTGTTTTCCGGCTTGACAAATGTTAAAAGGTTTGACCTCATGTCACACATCAGAAATATCAGAGTAACTATTATGTGTCACTTACAGATAATGCATTTTTGTCCTCCTGAAAACACTTGATTTGGTATTCTCTCCAGATTTGTTTGTATTCAATACACTGGCTTGAATACCTCTGGCTAAGAGCTTTTTACCTGCTTCCAGGGCTTGTACATACAAACATTTATTTTCTTGGATCTCTGTTACATCACCATCAGCCCCTTTCCCCTTTTTCTATTGTTTACTGTATTTTATATTCCTTGGAGCCATACATAGTGCTGCAGCAGTGGTGGATTGGCACCTAATCCACAGTTTAACTGAGGATTTTTGCCACTACTTTTCCTTATTGTTTGGTGAGATAAATATTGTGGATGCCAATTCTGTTTGAGCTGGGCACAAGGTAACTGCAAAACCAGACACTGTGCATCATGCTTTGGGTTTGTTTTGGGTTTTTCAGCCTTTTAGATGGAAGCCTTTTAGATGGAAGCGTATGTTTATCTCTGTGTACAGAAAGGTAACATCTTACTTAAACAAATGAATAATCATTTATGAACTATTAGAGAGCATCCAGAAAATGATCACGAGAGTGGTGAAGGGCCTTGAGGAGAAGCCATATAGGGAGAGGCTGGGGGCACTTGGTCTGCTCAGCCTGGAGAAGATTGAAGGGAGACCTCATTGCAGTCTGCAGCTTCCTCGAGAGGGGAAGAGGAGGGCCAGGCACTGATCTCTTCTCTGTGGTGATCAGTGGCAGAACCAAAGAGAATGGCCTGAAGTTGTGTCAGGGTAGGTTTAGGTTGGATATTAGGAAAAGGTTCTTCACCCAGAGGGTGGCTGTGCACTGGAACAGCTCCCCAGGGAACTGGTCACAGCACCAAATCTGACAGAGTTCAGGAAGTGTTAAGAACAACACCTTAAGGAACATGGTGAGATTCTTAAGGCTGTCCTGTGCAGAGCCAGGAGCTGAACTTTGATGTTTCTTGTAAATCTCTTCCAGCTCAGGAAATTCTATGACTCTGTGTGTGATAGGGGCTTTAGTGAGTTGAGGTGCATTTCAGAGGCCCTTTGCAGTCATCTCTGGCCATACATGTTGGCTTTGGCATTCATTGGTCCCTTGCTGGGGTTATTTGACTTGCTGAGCTACAGGAAAAGTAACTCCCCCCACCAAAGTGTATAATTTTCTGCCAAATTAATGAGTTGAAGTACATCAGAAAAATGCCTGACAAGCATGAAAGGTGTTGCAAGGAATGAAGCTGGAAGAGATATCTGGTGTGAGTGAAAAGAAGTGTATGGAAAGACAGGGTGGAGGAGCACTATCATCTCCTTTGGGTAGCAGTGAGCTCTCAGATCAGCTTGAACTCAAACTTTGGCCAAGCAAAACTGGCCTCTCATTTTCTGTTTTGACAGGTTTCTGCCTTGAACAGGCCAAAAAATTGATACTGCATGAAGTTTGCAGATTCACACAGGCACAAATGACTGACTTTTATTAGTTGTTTTGTAGCAGTATTAATATATCTTCCCTTTTTCTTTCAAAACCTCTGAAGACACCTTCACACTTCCCCTGCAACCACACCCACAGGCAATACTCTTGCTGTGCATTACTGATGTATTATATATGATGTTCCCATAGTAAATGTCAGTATTAATATTTGAACAGTGATCCATCATTTGCCTGCAACAAATAAAGCACAAATGATCTCATTCTGATCTTGCTTACCCTGGGATAAAGCAGAAGTAATTTCACTGGATACAAGCATTATACCAGTGTAAAATTGCAGTGTTAGATGAAAAACTAGCAATACAGAGAATTAAAATAAAAAATCCCCAGCTCATCTTTTGAATTGTGGAATATTAAAAGGTTCTATTGTCGACACACAGTTTTTAGCTGATGAGTGTGCGGTTTTGGTGCCTTGTTCCTGTCAGTGTGACACATGTTTGAGAGGGTCCTTCTCTGTCTGTGCACTGGATTAGGAATCAGCTGTCAGTAAGGAGTGTTTCACAGTGTGAAAGGTTCCTGGGTGTGATGGTGCTCACGAGAGGCAGCCGTGGGGATTAAGCTGGCTGGTAACAAGCATTTGTATTTACCAGTCTGCTTAACTTCAGATCAGCCTTCTAATCATTTCCATGGAAACAAGGGAAGTTTTGGTTCACTGTAAGTGGCTTAATTTACTTTCTAATGGTATTAAAAATAGAATACTAAACAGATGTAAAACTAACTCTGAAATATACTTTTTATAATATGATTTTTATCAGTCATGACATTTAGGGGTTGTTTTTCTATACTTCCTGCCTGCAGTTATGGATGAAGCTTTAACTGAGCAGTTGCTCCATGGATCTGCAACAGTATGAACAGAATAAGTCAGGAAAGGAACTGTGAGGGTCTTAAATCTTTGGGTTTGGTAGAAAACAATGTAATGCACTTGCATGTGTGCTTTCCTGCTTTTTTTCCTACAAGACATGAAACTGGAGAGATAGGAATGTGCTGGGAACTTCTTACATATGTACTATTTTACTGGAATGTTATGTGTAAGTTTTGATATGATAGAATAGCTTGTCCAGTCATAGTGAAAAATGACATATTGATGTAATATAGAGAAATGCACCAAAACTGTATTTTCCTCCAGCATTGGCATCTTCAAAATCACCTTATAGAAGGCTATTTTCAAGTAAATTTTTTCCTGGATTTTTACAAAGAAGTTCAGGTAGAGGTGCATGAGACTGAAAACACCCTCAACATGTAAAACAACAAAATAAGGGGAATTGTAGACTGCCTTACATGGGTGATGTTCTTGCTCAAAGTGCCTCCTCTCTCAGGGTGTATGCACCCAAAGGGAAAGTAAAGTAATGTCCAGTAAAAGCGATTCTTGCTCTTGTAATACTGATAATTGGTAAATGTGTGAACTGCTTGAAAAAAAAGCCCAGCTTTAATTATGCATGAATACTGATCAGTCTGGAAATCAATTTGGCTGACTCACAGTCAAAATTTAGTCTTATTCGCTGAATTTCAATAACTGTGAGTTTTAATCTCAACTTATGTTCTAAGAGCAGTCAGAGGCAGCAGGGAAATTGGCTTTGATGTTTATCTGAGCATTGGAAATGAGTGTAGCCTTGCATCTAAAACATCAGGGAGAAGATGTTCCTTCTCTCCATAGTATGGAGCTGACAGTGCTGTCCATACTAATACCCAGGCCCTCACTGGGCACTTGTGCATCTGCCAAGTAATAAGGTCACCATTTTCCATATGGGACACTGAGAGAGAGAAATATTCTATGTTTTTTTCAGTGTCACAAAGACTTTTTGCAGTTGAGGGAATTAAAGTTAAGTTGATCTCAAGCTTAACTTTTCACACTTTTCCCATTGCTCATTCCTTTTGACCATGACAGATGAGCTCTGTCTATCAGGTCTACCTAGAGAAGCAACAAAATGTCCCCTACTAAATTCCAGGAGTGTTCTGATGATAAACCATAACTAAGAATTTCTCTTTCCATAGAAAATACAGTCAACCTTACTTATTAAAACATGTTGTAACAGGTGGCTGGGGCTCCAGCTCCTTTCCATACCTCCCTGACCAGGAATGTGTGCAGCTGACTGGAAGCAGCTGTGTTTGAGCTCCCCGAGCTGACAGCAGCTCTGTGAGTGCCTTTAATCAATAGCAGCAGCGGTCAGAGAAATGCAAAGACAACGTGGCTGAAATACTCTCCTCAGTAACTGTAGAATTTGGAGGAAAGCCACATGAATACATTGACAGCATGATGGTAGGTTTTAAGGCAGAAACCCGAGCAGGCTGGCCTCTGATCCTGCTGACATATGCTTAAAAGTGAGCATGGAGTGTAAGGCTTTCAAATATTGTGAGTTTTTGTGTAAACTCTTCTCCAGCTACTGGAGTCCGAGGAAAGAGAGAAAAAATGTTAAGCTTCATATGAAAAGGAAGGTGGGATGCTTGTTTTTGTGAGTGCAAAGAAAAGGTTTGCAAATGGGAATGCAATGTAGGAAAAAACCTAAGAAGCCAGAAATATGTACTATGAAATGACACTGTGAGTATCCCCAGATGGTACCTTTTGTGTATTTAAAAGACACAAACTTACAGGCTGAGACCCGCATGTTTTTAATAAAAAATTTTTAATAAAAAATTCTTTTCTCTTCTCACCACAAAATATAATTTCTCATTTTTAACCTGTGTTGCTATAGTGACTTGTTTCTCTGTTAAATCTTCTTTATATCCTTACAAACTGAGGTCCTAAGCCTTCCTTGATAAGTGTGTGGGCTGGAGACAGAATGAAAATGATTTTCCGCATACTGCAGTCATTTGAGTAGTGTTGCTGACGTAAAGGAGACAGATTGTAAGCTTTCAGTATTAAATTGTATCAGGAGCAAAGCAAGCTGAGGAGACACTCTGGGTAGAACAACAGAGCTCTGAAAAGTTACAGCAGTCCTCAAAGGGTTTTGACATAGAACAACTGGGGAAGGTTTAAAGTGTGTGGGTTTTTCTGTGTCAACAACAGGTGTGAGCAGAACACAAGTCTGTCAGGAGGTAGCTTTGCTCTTGGTAATGGATTTTGGAGGCTTTTGCAGTTTCAATAATACCCAGATCTCTCAGGCAGAGACTGGTTGTGACGGAATTAAATAGAAATCTGAAGTATATTAAGCTCCAAGGAAAATGATAATGTAATTTCAAGAAGCATTCCTAGCACAGGCCATGAGGTGACAACAGCAGCATTAGAGGCGAGGGCTTTTCCATATGAGCAACAGGCAAGTTTGCAATCCATCCAGTGAAGAGATAGAGCTTATGTTAGCTCTACACAGGTGAATATGCAAACACAGTAGAATGATGAAAAAAGAGCCAAGACTGCAACAGAGGTGCACAAAGAGCAGAGATGTGCAAAGAGCAGTTGGGTTTCAAAACTTGCAGCATGACTATCTAGGCATCCGTGGTATTTAGAGGGTTTTGTGGGGTCCAGTGGCAGAAGGGGAAGCTGGATGGGGAGACCTGAGTGACCATGATGTCTGCTTGTCCTTGTCCTCCCATGGCTCTGGGCAGTGCTGTGGAGCACCATCCACCAGCTCCTTGGAGTCCTTCGAGGAACAGGAGGTGCTTTATCCAGAGTCTGCACTCTGATCTCCTGCCTGTCCGTTTTTGACCTTTAATCGGAACTTTTTTTTTCTTTGCCCCTCTGTTGTTTCTATCAGTATTAATTATTCTTTATGCTCACAGTTTCTTTTCTATTTAGCCTTCCAAGGACTTGCAGGTTTTGTCCCATGAGAAAAGTGCCCACCTGATTTGCTTAGGCATTTGGAAGCAAGCATGCTGCTGGGTAGTCCGCACTGTGGATCAAATCAGATCATCCACAAATCAATAGAAGACTGAAACATCTCTATTTTCTAAATCATGTCTGGGATTTTGTCTACTAAAGGAATTAATTTCTGATGGCAATTATTGTTCCACTTAAAAATAATTAGCTTTATCTTCTACTTAGAAAATATAAATTAGGCAGCTGTCTTTGACTTGATATTCTCAGGAGCACAGGGAAGCTAAACTCACTTGTATTGAGAAGATTTCTGATTTATTAGCTTAAAAGCTGCTTCTGTAATCTGTCTAGGAATGTCTGGGGAAAAATAAAAATTTATGCTTAGAGAAAACTCTATATTACATTTTCTAACAAAAAGCATCATTTAATTCTAACTGATCATAAGCATGAATTTCACAAGCAGAGATCCCAGTGCTTTATTTCCTTTTTAATTTCATTTTAAAAGGCTTTTTGTTGTTGGCCCCTGTTTGCTGTCATCAAGTGGAAGCATAGCTCTTCCAATTCCCTGCTCCCAGTATGAAACATACTCAATTGTACAGGCCCCTGAGTAGGTACAAAGTAAGCTATTACAAAAGGTAAAAGTCGTGTTCAGGTACTTCTAAGACTTCTTTAAAATTTGTTTGAATGTTTTGAGACCTTCTTTAACACAGGAGTAACCTCTGGCAAAATTTATTAACCTTTTATATAAATTTCTCATTTGATTTTCATTCCTCTTCTAAGTTATCAGTTTCTAATTTGGTTTTTCAATTTGAACCTCTGAAATAGAAATTTGAGGCCAGACTCTTTGCTGATGCAAACTGACTTGTGTTAGTTCCCAACATCTGAGAATCTGACTTCTTACATCTTCTATAGATTTTCCCAAATGAGCTGTTAAATTTTTTTAATCCTAGAACTTTATTTTCAGTTGCGTTAGTATCAACTGACATTAGCTTTATCTTTCTATGAGAAGCAATTGCTAGTTCTGAATGCAGTTGTGGACAAGCAAAATGTTGTTCACTTCAGCTGAGCTACCTCTGCTTTTAGCATGGCAAAGTGTCAGGTGGAGAGTCCAGAAAATGATTTAGGTTTAACATTAATGAGGTGATGCTGTGGATTGCTTCACAGCTCAGGTCTTTTCAGACAATATTAGGAAGCTTCTACCTTCCCCACTTGTGTTTGCAAATCCTATAAAGCAAAACAGTCCATCCTTCTTGCCTCTGAAAAATGGAGTAGTGCCAAGAAACAGTGAGCTAAGACAAATCTGACAAATACGGAAAATCTCACTGGAGGTCTGCCTGTAGTAACCATTAATCCTAATTGTCTCTGCTGTCAGGAATGGTTCAACATCCCTTCAAAAGCCGTGAAAATACTCAGAAAAATTTTCTTAGGGAGAAAGTCAGTCAACAACCCTTCTTCTTCATAGTACCACATTTTGTATGGTGAATCATATCTGCCAATTATAGTGCCAGTATCTTTTTGTTTTAGTGTTACTGCTTAGCTGGAAACACTTTGAGAGAGGTAACTGAGTTTGGTTGTTTCCATGTGCTGTTAGTGGAATATTTTACTAAGGGTCAGGTGTGAGGATGAGCGTTGCATTTTGAAATGGACCTTGGTGGCATCACTGACCCTGTTACTCCTAGAGCCTTTACACCTGGAGTTACTATGGAAGGGATGCAGCCTTACTCAGACTGTGTGCTGAGTTTCAGGGCTGACTTTAAAACAAGTGGTACAGAGTTGAGAAAAACAAAGTGAAGGACAAAGATGAAAGAGCTGAAGAAATATGTGAAGTGATCCCACACTGGTCACTAGCTGCAGCCCATAAAGTTTTGCAGAATTTTACTGGGTTAGCCTAAGATAGAGTGAAAAATGGAATAAAATGGTCAAGGAGAAGAGAAAATGATCGTGCTTTAGGGGAAAAATGAAAACTCAGGGAACATGTAATTTAATAAACCTAATTTTGTAATATTATGTCCAATATAGCACTTGAGGTTTCTTTTTGGAGAAAAGTGATGTTCTAGCATAGCTAAAAGTTGCAGAACAAGCATAGGTGTTCTGTGTGACACAACACCACTGGAGCTGCAGTCTTTAGTGAGGATTTTGGTTTCTCTGATGTGAAGTAGAGCCTGAGTCCACTGATCTGTGGTGGGCTTATCCCTAGCAGTGCAGGCTAACCCTGGAGCAATTGTGCCAGGGTGACTTGCCAGGGACAGAAGAATTTGGCCCCTACAGTCACTCTACAAGTTGAGAACTGAAAGTTTTAAACTCAAAACACATTTTCCCTGTTGCAGTTAGGAGAAGAGAGATGCGTGTCTCCTTCAAGCTGGAGGCCTGGTTTTGTTCAACAGTAGGTTTAAATTAACCTCATAATAAGTGGGAGCTTGATGGCTTTTCTAGTGTAGAGATTTGTCTGTTTAGTTAAGATGGCTTCTTCTGTTCAGCTGCTGCTAATTTGCATCCATCATTAATTGATCCAGAGCTTGCAGCTCTCTTCATTGAAATGATTTTAATGGGAACTGCACTCATTGCGACATTGGGTTAAATGTTAATTTAATGAGGGTGTGTTCTTTATTTCACTGCAACTGAAGCTCTGTTCATCTGTTGAAATAGGTAAAGGTTTCTCTACCTTCTCACTAAATAATTTGCTGAAACTGTGATCCTGAGTATGTTCAATTAACAGCAAGCCCATAAACACTAAAGGAACCCATTAAGGAAGTGGGAGTAATAGACAAATAGGAGAATAATCTTTCAAATTAAAGGTGCGAGCACAGCTATTTAGCTTTTAGAGCTGATTTCTTCCAAAAGGTGCCATTTCCACAGCTCTTGAAAATGAAATCTTTATCCACTGAGGCAATGCGGCACAGAGCAACAGCACTGCAACTGTGACAGCCTCTGGCTTTGAATGACACCTTGCAGATTGAACCAGGGAGCTCCAGAGTGGAAAGCAGGGTTGCTGCCACATGAACAGAAGACATTGCCAGCTTTTCTTGATTGACTTTGTAGTGCAGAATGAGGGAAGCTCTCAATGTTCCCCTTGTTCCCCTTTCCTTGAAGGCGTGTTCCCTGGAGGGGAGGGGGAGGGCCACTTTGATCCCAGTGTTTATGTAAGGAGTCCCAGCAAGTGTGGGCATATGGCAACTGTCCGGTAACACTTACTCAGCCTTAGGACCATAATCCCAATAATTCTCCATCTGCACACTTCCTAGGAGTTACATAAGTAGGAAATTGTAAGTGCATGAAGCCAAAAATATGAAAGAATACAGAACAGATGAAGTGAGAGATTTTGTCTTAAAATAAAACTTTCTCTTCTGATTCTGATTTAAACTTTCTTTGGTCCAACTGTCATCCATTCCCTGCCTTCAACAAAGGCTTCAGGGGCTCACACCAAGCCAAGTCTCTCTCTGTGTATGTGCCTCAGCCCTCATTGACCTTCAGCTGCTTTTGATGCCATTGACCATACCCGTTTCCCAGGATGTTCTTCCTCTTCAGGGATTTCAACATCTTTTGAATCAATTTTTTTTTGTGATCTTGTCTTATTTGGAATCACATTTGTCACATTTTTGTCCCATTTTGAATCACACGTTGTCATCTTCTGACCCTTCTCCATCTTTGAGAATGCCACAAAGACCTGCCCTTGATTTTTCTTTATTCCTTTTTAACTTCTTTGTTCTGTTGTCCACAAATAAATTTTATCTTACCATGTCTATGTTGATGGGGCACAGACTTGTCTGGATAATCCAGGCCATTTTTATTCTGTCCAAACAGTGGTCAGGGGTTGCTTTTCTGACAGGTCTGACATCTGGAGATAGATTTTAGCCACCTCTGACACATGACTCTCAATAACTGATAGAGTCATAGAACCATAGAACTGTTAGGAAATGACCTCTAAATTCATCAAGCCAAACCATGCTGAACCCATCATAAAACCATATCCCTTAGTGCCACATCCACAGGTTCTTTTGAACACTTCCAGGTAAGGTGATTCCAGCACTTCCTTGGACCACCTGTTTCAATGACTGACTACCTTTTCAGTGAAGATTTTTTTTCCTAATACGTAGTCTAAACCTCCACTGCAATTTGGGGTAATTTCTTCTTGTGCAATTGACTCCTACCTGGCTACAGACTCCTTTCAGGTGGTTGTAGAGAGTGATAAACTCTCTGTTGAGCCTCCTTGTCTCCAGACTGAGAAAAATATTTCCCATTGCTGTCACTTTTGGTCTCTTTTTGAGGCCAAACCATGAAGGTGACCTTTCTTACACCCAGTTTGGTCAGATCTTGCAAATTCTTATGCATACCTTCTTTTCAGGATGTGGTCTGTTTGTGACTATAACATCACTTAAAGTCTTACCCAGGCTCTTATCCCTGGCATCTCACTCAAGGCAATAATCTCTTCTCCAGTCTTCTCCCATTTAAATTAATTCAAAATTTACACGCAGGGGCATTGTCCTATCCCAGTACATTGACAACATCACCTCCTTCCTGCATTGTTCCATTGGTTCCTCTGGCTTTGTTTATACAACATAATCTTGTGTTCATTTTGAACAGCCTTCTTGTCTCATCCCCACGTGGTTTGTCTTCTCTTGTTTGTTTTAAATGTCAGTTCCCATCTTTGATGTGTTGATGATACCAGATCCCTTCCTCTTGTTTTTACATCTTCAACTCATCACCTTTCCCATGCTTATCCTCACATCTGGAAGGAGCTCTCTGAAACAGCAACAAAGCAACTTTCAAGTCATTTTAGAAGTATTTTTTTTTCCTGTGATGCCTTACAGACACCTTGACAAGCTGATAGTGTGCCAAGGCAGATCCTTTTCATGCTGACGGATAATTCTTGTATTCCCTGGCTGTCTGGGAGCCTCAGATGTTTTCTGTTTCAAATGGGGATGTTATTTTTGAGTCCCCCATCTCAAGAGGGCCCTGATCCATGATCTGAGTGACACAATAATAAACAGTGCTTCGTTTTAGGCACAGATGAAGAACTATCTCAAGCCTGTGCTACTGTGTCTTTCTCCTTTCCCCCTCTCCCTCAACCCTTACTGCAGTTCTGTTCATCTCAGTTTCATAATATTGGTGATACAACCAAGGCAAGGCTGCATCTCCTAGAAACTAGCAAGTTGGAGATCACCTAATATCATTTAGGTGATAATGGTATCATCAAAAATAAGCAATATAATTTATTTGGTAACTGTTTGCCATGGTTTCAGTTGGACCCAAGGAAGGTAGAAAATGGGTTTTGTGCATGGGTGAAGTCTTTGTAGCCTAACAGGTTACAACTGACTTGTGAGGGATTGGTTGCTGCAAAAGTGGTTTTACGAGGGCCTTAACGTGCTTGTTCTCCAGACGTGGGAGAATGGGACCTGAGCACTGGGGACATTCTGTGCAGCTTGAAAGATAAGTTCTTTTCAGGAGGTCTGTACTTGTCCCAGACAAACAGAAGAGCCAGGAGCATGAGGCAGATAGACAATATGCACCTTGAAAGGTGGATTGCAGAACTAGGAACTCTGTTTCTTCATAGAATCTAATCAATATAGAAACCCTGTGTTTTGTCTTAGGTGAAATTTAAATAATTTTTTCCCTTGGGTGGCCCTAGCCAGTGATGAATCCCTCTGTGGGAGTCTCCTGGCAGCAGAGCCCCATTTCATGGCAAATGCCCTCAGCTTCGTGGTTGTGCTCGTGGCATTTGTCCAGGCACAGGCTGGTGGTGCTGTAGCTGAGGGTGCCTCATGATGGTGCTGGTCATCAAAGGTCTGAGGCTCAATGTCAGGATGTCACATTTCTAACAAAAACACTTGCAGATGTTTTGGTTTTATAGAGGATGTGAAAGGACGGAGGCTTGATTAAGATGTTACAGAAATACAGCACATGATTTCTGACTGAAGTCAGTGGGGAAGAATCTAAAATTCAAAGTTAAAGGAAAGTGCTATTAAAACTGAACTAGAAGTCCCCTTGCTTATTTATAGTTAAGTCATCTCTTCTTTTTACCTCCAGAGTGACAAAGCCATTTGGGTTTTATTGACCAGTGTGTCTTGATGTGCCTGATAACATTTCCCAAGATTAATGTGTCTGTTTCTTGACAATGCATATTCTTCAGGATGCATCACAATTAACCACTGCTACTTGGTGTGACAAAGAGGGACTCATTTTATCTGCATTGCATGACTTCTATCTGCATTTCAAATGACAAGTAAACAGAGACATCTCTCATCTACCTTTTTGAAATGAAAAGAAATTGAAATTCATGCTTAGGTTTCCATAAGATGCAGAGCATTTTGCAAAGGAGATTTGTTTGGAAATATAGAAAGTAGAAAAGGATTAACCAAGCCCCACAATGTATAAGATACAGAACACCCAAGCATATCCTGTTATTTTAATATTTAACTTTATAGCTTTTATTTATTTGTGTCGGTAGAAATGTCAAATTAATATGTATAAGCTCTCTTTAGTGCATTTGTTTGTTTTCAGTATAAATTACCAGGCTAACACTGTTGTTCAGGATTGCCAGTGTGTTTTTTAACCTCAATGGGAATTTCACATTTTGACCCAGTTTTTCAGGGATGTACCACTGTGCTTGACTTGAAATTGTGAGTGATCCATTTGTCTTTAACATGACTCTTCACATGTGTAAAGTTAAAATTGTGTGCATTTGCCTGAAGCCACTGAGTTTTTGCCATATTAAATTTACAGACATCTAAGGAACAGCTTCAGTTAGAAATTTTTTACTCTTTTATTTAACCTCAGTAGCTGAACATAAGAGATTAATACAGATTCAAATTTATCTAATCATTATTTTAATAATTTTAGCACAATTTAATATTTTCAGATAGCATACAACATAAGATTTTTTACTTCATCAGTGCTTGGTTCCTTTAAGGAGGTTGCCAGCAGAAGCAGTGAACAGACATAAAAGTGGCCTTGTGCTATTTTTTTGAAGTGTTTTGGATAAAGATTTCTCTGCTCATGTAATGGAGACCTCCAATAGCTCATAAGTTTAAGAAATGCTTTGAGCTTAATTTTGCTAAATTAGTTTCTTGCTTTCTTCTTGGTTTCCTCCCATATATTCCCTACTGCCCTTGGTAATTTTATTTGCTTCTGGTCTTTATAAGGTCACTTGATGACAGCCACTTTTCCCTTCTCCAGGGAGTATTTCAGCTGAAGCTTGGTATTCTGAATGTGTGTCATGTATCTGAGTATTATAATCTTTGTCACAATAAAAACCAACTAAATGTCACAGCTGGTACATCTTTAATAGGCAAGGACACGGCTTCATTGTAGGAGGTACAATGAAGACTTCTGCTCCATGCACATTTGTAATAAGAAAAGCTGACAGGATGTGAGAATTCCTAAAGAATAGGATGGTAAACAGCACAAAGATTTTTATAAAGCCTTTTACATAAATCAGTTGGTGAAACCTATTTTAATACTGTTCAGGTCTGGCCATTTTGTTGCAAAAGGGAGATATCAGAGCTCATGGAGTATCATATTGCTGAATGAGGTGAAACATTCTGATATGAATAGGGGTTGAATGAATTGAGATTTTTCATTTAAAGATGGGATGGAAGTGAAATGAATGAGAGAATCCAAAACCTCAAGAAAGAAGTTGGATTCTTTTTCCTTTTGGCATGAAATAGGCCACTTTGCGTAATTAGGAACTGAAAATGTGAAAAAACACAAGTAATTTTTTTTAATATCTAATAGAAAGTGGCCACAGTAATAAGTAAAAGCCAAATAAAGTAAACAGAGAGATTGCATATTTTATGTATGCATCAAAAATCTCCAGAGCTATTATTGAGGGAAATGATGTGAAATTTCATGCCTTGTGGCTTGAGCCTGCCACCAGCAGACACAAGGATGGGGACAGGCTATGTCCCATCTGCCTATGGAGAATTTCTCATCCTTCTCCCTAAAGAGTCTCTGGCTGCTCGCAGTCAGATCCTGCAGAGTCAGGACTGGGTGGTCTGGTAGTGTATTGTAGTCCTTGTCAGCAATTAAACAAGAAATCCTTAATGTGATGTGCAGCTGCTTTAATTGAGTGCTGGAATTCATTCTCCTGCAGTATAAATTAATGAAAGAAGTGTATATAAATTATTTATTATTTTTGAGTGGGTGTCAGGACAGTAATCTTTTTCAAACAAACAGAAACAAACAATGTCTCAAACTTTCAGTGCAATGAATTCATTTACTGCTCTATTCAACCAAATATTAAACTCAGAAAAAATATTCTAAACTAAACAATGAACTTATTTGTTTTATGTTTCTGTCTCTGAGAAGTGAACTTAGAGCTTGAAGACAAGAACTTAATCAAGAGCTCCTGAATCTCAGTTCCACCTCTGCCTTTTTAATGAATTTTTTGAAGTAAATTGCTTCCTCTTTGGGCCTGTCTCCACATGGCTTGTACTTTTGAGGTCCAGAATCAGACATTGCTTTTCAATTTCAGCATGCCAAGGTTCTTTTTATAAAGCATCCTTTAAAGCAATTTTGATAGCTTTTTCCACAAAAGGATTAAATTTTGGATGATCTGGGTTCAAGGTAATGTGCCCACATTTTTGCAATGCACTTAAACTCTGAAGAATTCATATTGTGACTCATTATTTATCATTAGCACATCTGGTATGCCAGGTTCAGAATTTAATATGTAAAGCCTTCTACATGCTTATATGCACAGGTAAAGATGGGTTTTTCATGTTTTCTAATAGTGTTGTTTCTATATAGTGGAAATAGTCATTCCAACTCAGTGCATGAATATTTCTGGTATGGATGAACATCTTAATATCTACAGTATTTCACTTGTTGGCATCCGTGTCTGAGCACTGCAGGGACATTCCTAGGGACACTTGTGATGGGACAATTGAGTTTCATCACAGAATGGTTTGTGCGGGGAGGGACTTTAAAGGTCATCTCTCTCATCCAACCTTCTTGCCATGGGCAGGGACACCTTTCACTAGACCAGGCTGCTTGGGCCCACATCCAACCCAGCTGTGAACATTGCCAGGGATGGGGCATCATCCTTATCTTGTATTCTGTTGACAGCTTTCCAATACTATTAAAGACATGATAGAATTGATTTTCTACCCTCATAGGCTTCTGTCTTACAGCCTAAGCTCTCATAATGAGCCTGAGCATTTGCTGTGTTTTCAGCCCTTGAATCAATATGGTCTTTCTCTGAAAAAAGTACAAACCATATATTTTCAAGATTTTTCTTTATCCTTAAGTCAAGCTCCTATAAACCTACAATGAGAATCATTAACCCCAGCCTAATCTGTGGTTAGTTGTGTTGTGTGCAAGTATGTCTTCTCTTCAGATGCTTTCAGCTATTGCATTAAACTCCCCTGTCATGCTCAACTAATCAGAAAAAAAACTAATTGTGGGCATGTAGGGTGCAAATGCCTCTTCAACAAGGCCATGGCAAAATTTGATTATTTTTACTATATTTAGGCTTCTGTTTCTCAAAAATATGGAAAGGTTTCCAAAGGCAACAGCTAGAGCTTAGAACTGGTTTTGTGTCTATTTTGGTTGAGCCCTCCACACTGGTTTTGCAAATTCTTTCTATTTGAGTCTGCAAGTAACTCTGGAGAGATTTTTCTAATTGTGTCCATTTTGTCTTCTCTTCCTTCCAGAACCTTCAGTTGGGTTTACTTGTGGTCAGAAATCCTGGAAATGTTCTCTCTTTTTGTTCTGGAGTTTGAATAAGGAATTCCTCACATCTCCTCCTCCCTCTATTTGGAGCTCTTATTCCCAATTCAATCTGATCTCCAGAATTAGGAATATCACAAGTCCTCTAAAATTCCACATTTGTCTCAACAGTATCAAATCTGTTATAAATTATTCAACTCTTTCCTTTTTCCTCTGAATTCTGTTATGAAATGTATCTCTCTCAATAGCTTCATTTGTGTCCAGGAGCTCAATATTCGTGTTTGTGCTGCACATTCTGATAAATGATTTTTTCTGCCTCAGTCACAGGCTAATGTACAAATCTGGTACATCTGTGACTGAAGTAATCCAAAGAAAATCTGCCTGTTCTTATCTGTGCTTGCCAAACTCTGGTTTTATTTTTCTGTTTCCTTCTGCCTCTCTGGAGAGCTGTAGTTGCTCAGGTGTTTTTATTGCTTCTTTTCTTATTAACCACTTGTCTTACATGCATTCTTTCATTTCTGTGGCCCCCAGTGCCAGGCTGTTGGAGTTTTATGTGTGCATGTGTGTCATAGATTTTTAGACTCCGAGTTAGGTTCTTAAATACTGAATCTTAAATATAGCAAGAAAGTTAATGGATGTCAGAAAATGCAGCTTCTGCAGAACAAAAAGGGTTTATGCATGGTTTTATACCATACACCAACTGGTCTGTGTCAGAGTATGTCAGGGGTGTAATGTTTAAGGCTGAGAAACTAACAGGTCTAATTATCACTATAAAACAGTAAAGAAACTCTTTATTTGTATTTTTCTTTTAAAATTTAATGCGTGGCTTTATGTAAATTGTTCATAGCATCAAGACTGAAGCTCTTACACAGAGAAATTTCAAGGAGAAGTCAGTATTAGAGAGCAGATTTATGGGAAGTTTTTTTCTTGGAGAAAATAGTCATTAGGCAGGATCAACATGATCCAGGTGGTTGCTGGCCTTAATACTTTGCAGGTTGAGCAGCACTTACCAATGCACTTATTCCCTTCCTTATCTTTCATTTAGTCATATGCTGGGCAGCAGTTGGTACCCAGTAGGTTTGGGCTTTGTTTTGTCACTTGCCAGGCTAATCAGCAAGCAGCTCATCCCCTATATGATTCCTATTATCCTGCCAAAGAGAAATCAGGGGACTTCAGGGAATTGTGCATTCCACCTGCAGGAAAGGAGAGAAGCCAAAAATTAGATTCTGAACTTTTAGAATCATAGAAGCAGAGAGTGGTGTGGGTTGGAAGGGACCTTAAAAATCATCCAGTTCAAACCTCACTGCCATGGGCAGAAATAGCTTCCACTAGACCAGGTTGCTCAGAGCTCCATCCAACCTGGCCTTGAGCCCTTTTGGGTGTGGGGAAAAAACAGCTTCTCTTGGCAACCTGTTTCAGTGTGTCACCAGGCTCTCTGTAAAGAATTTCTTCCTTTTACCTAAGAATCACAGAATAGTCTGAGTTGGAAGGGACCCACAAGGATCAACGAGTCCAAGTCTTCAGTGGATGGCCAAATGGGGTAGAATGCACAGCCATGGTGTTTTTAGCACCATGCTCTGACCAGCAGAACTTATCTCAACTTGCCCTCTGGCAGTTTAAAGCTATTCTCCCTTGTCCTGTCGCTACCTCCCTCTGCACCTTTCTCGTAGTCCCTTTAGGTACTGGAAGATGCTGAAAGTTGCTGAAAGTTGTCCCCAGACCTTTCTCTTCTCCATACTTAACAGCCCCAACTCTCTCAGCCTGTCTCCATAGCAGAGGTGCTCCACCTCTTTAATCACCTTTGCAGCCTCCTCAGAACTTGCTCCAACAGGTCCATATCTTTTCTATGCTGGGGTCCCCAGAACTGGACACTGCACTGCAGGTGGGGCCTCACCAGAGTGAGGTAGAGGGGCAGAATCCCCTCCCTCACCCTGCTGCCCACACTGCTTTGGATGCAGCCCAGGACGTGGATGGATCTCTGGGCTGTGAGTGCTCATTGCTGGGTCACACTGAGCTTCTCATCATCCAGCACTCCCAAGTCCTTGTCCTCAGGTCTGCTCTCAATCCATTCTCTGCCCATTCTTTGTATTTTTCTGGGGATCACTCTGACCCAGGTACAGGACCCCTTCCCCTCGGCCTTGTTGAACTTCATGAGGTTCACATAGGCCCACATTCCAAGCCTGTCCAGGTCCCTCTGGATGGCATCTCTTTTCCCTCCAGTGAATGTCCACACAACGCTGCTTGGTTTCATTGGCAAATGTGCTGAGAGTACCCCCAATCCACTGTCCATGTCACCAACAAAGATGCCAAAG
Organism: Rhabdornis inornatus; assembly: GCA_013397075.1. Lineage (NCBI taxonomy): Eukaryota > Metazoa > Chordata > Aves > Passeriformes > Rhabdornithidae > Rhabdornis > Rhabdornis inornatus. The sequence continues at coordinate 2,126,601 of VWZS01004485.1, read as the reverse complement.
AGTGCTGGTTCTAGTAGGACCCCTGAGGATCACCACTCGCATTTTGGTTTTCTCCTACTCCCAGCACTATTCGGGCAATCAGATTTTTTTTTGTGTCATTTGTTGTGAGAAAACATTACGTATGATAATGGATTTCTCTTTTCCAGACAGCTTAGTCTGTGATTGGCTCTTGGAAGCTATATTTGTGGTCTGTGTTTGGTAAAATATTTTGGAAACATCTGTAAAACACTATTTCAAATGTCTGGCTTTTGGCTCATTTATAGATGAATACATTCGCCAAATTTAAACTGAAAAAAACCTCAAACAGTTTAGGACAGCGTAGTGTTTGCAAAAAGCAGAAAATATTTGCCTCTATTGGTTCCCAAAGAGACTCGTGATTTTGTGGGGAATGCAAGCTTTTTTCACCTATTTCTTAACAAAACAACATCATGTGTGGTTGAATCATCTTGTTGAATACTTCCATTACATGGCAGGGTGCTAGTTGAGTTATGGACAGTCACTGGCATGGCATTTAGAAAAAGCTCCTAAAGAAAAATCTCTTTTGAAATATGAACTAATGGCAACTTTCAGGCCATAGGTTCCAATAAATGAACAGTATATGTGAGAGATCATGAACTGTTAATAATATCTTGTACATAAACTTTGCTATTTTTCAGCTGAGCATGTTTCCAATGCTGTCAGTTTATATTTAACAAGGAATTTTGACAGCTTGTCTTTTAGATCACATTATTCTAGAAGAAGCTTGTTTATAATGAACATGATCTAAAATATTAAAGATGTGATTACACCAGGAGTTTTGGAGATTTATATTTTGAATCATGTCTTAAGTAATGGCTAAAGAAAGAAATTAAATATTATGGCATACTCCTTTTTAAAATAAACACATTTTCCTTGTCCTTGATAGGTCATTAAAGGGCCACATTCTTTGGAGAATCAAGGTATACATAAAATAAATTCAGATCTTCAGAGGGAAGAGAAGTGACCACTCATCCCCTCTGTTAATAACACAGTTATTTTTGTTTGTGCTTGAATTAATTCTGTCTTAGCTCCATTCCAGAGATTCTTGGATTTACATGGCTGCTGCTGTAGCAGTGACACTTCCAGTTTAGTTTGGAAAAGCAGAATCTAATGTTAATTAAATAATTGCCAGTTACAACTCCTTCCTGCCCAGTTCCTTTCAACATTTTGTGAATGCTCAGTTTTTCCTCTCCTACTCCTCTACAGATGAGTTCTTCCATGTTAAGTGTACATAATGCTAAGAGGACTATTAACTTTTGTTTTTAATCTAAGTAGAACAGCTTTGCAACCCTTTCACAAGTGGCAGGGCTATCTGCATCCCTTGTGCATAGAGATGCAGCTCTGTGTGCCTTAGCCAAAGGGCACAATAGAAAGATTCTCTCTGTGGTTTTACCCAGACACCGCTGTCTTATCGATACAGATCCCCAACACGATGGGTTTCCTCAGAGTGAAATAGGGTTCTGCTGAAAGCACAAATCAAGACTAACTGATCTATTTTTATAAGTTTAAGCATCACAATCCCTTTGTGTGAATAATGAATGCAGTTTGAAGGGACTCCCATAATATTAAATTTTGTGTCTAAGGCCATAGTTTAGTTTGCTTCAGGTAGGTGGCAATTTCTCAAGGATTTAATCTTGTAAAAATGAATTTATTAATAATATCGCAAATATGTTATAACTGAGCCCTAATACAATATAGTGTCTATGAAATGGAAACGTTTTTGGTATTCTTGTTAATCCTTGTGTCTGCCTCCTGTGGTGTAGGTCACAAGTATACTGTAGAGGTGAGTGGCCCAGGTTGTGTTAGAATTTGCTTAAACCGGCTTAAACCACCCTCTGCCTTTTATCAGTTTTAAATTTCTCACCAATAAGCCCCGCAAGCTATTCCCTTGTCTTAGCAGGGTAAATTCATCATTTCATTAATCATTCAGCAACCTGAGCTTGGTCATGGCTTCAGGCTGCCACTGTTCTCCTGCTGCCCTTGACTGCTTCACCCTTCACTGTTTCAACCTGGTAATATTGTAGGGTGCTGAAATGATTCCTTATAAGCGTCAAAAGTCCCATTTTTGGTTGTAATACAGCAATTTCTCCAGTTTGGCACCTCTGCCAAATTTTCTCAGGTTTCTGACCTGAGCAGGCAGCTATAGTTGGTGTAGATGAGATGGTTACATCCTGCAGGTGTGTCCTCCTAGCCCTTGTATCTTCTGATGAATGCCCATGGGGGTGCAGAATGAGATCCATTCCTGGTGGGCAAACAAATGGAGCTGGAAGCCCCTTCAACAATTCTGTGCAGAAATTCCCTGGTCCATAGCAGGGAGGGTGTGGGGGTTTTTGCAGGTCTTTCTGTGCTTGGTCTTTGGGCTTGAAAACTTGCTGACCAGCTAATTTGCTTTTCTGTCACATCAGTCATGGCTCCTGAGCAGCCAGGTGGGTTTTCCTGATGGAACTGTCAAGCTTGTTCCTATGACTTAGTGACTGGGATTATGTCACTTGGTGTTTTGCTCACTAGCATTCCTTTCAGCTGCTGCTTTTTTAGAAAATTAACCGCTGAGAATAGTCCAACATAATACACTGCTTTCCATAATGTCCATTAGGTGTCTCCACATGCTGGTGGCTCACGGGTACTTTAATTACATCTCCCCAATTAACAGCAGCGTGCTCTGCACGAGTTCCTTGAATGGAGTCCTAGATTTCCATAGTGAATAAAATGCTGTCACACTCATGCTTTCTGCAAGGAATTCTCATTACTGGAAGAACTGGCTCACTTGCAGACCACTATTTGTCAGTTGCTGTGCCTGAGCCTTAATTAACATTGCATTTTTAAGTAGATAATACATACAAAATGGTAATTCTGAGCCCATAACCACCTGGCTCGTTCTTTCCTACCACTGTGCAGCTATTCTGTTTGCAATGCAGAACAGTAAGAGAAACTACAAGTAAATTTAATATACAGTCATAATGCCATCTTTCAGCTTTCTTGTTTGCAGCCAAAGCCGCTGCTGGATCACTTGTTAGAGCACTAAGTTTTTTCCAGTTGTCTAACTTGTTCTTCCCTGGATTTATAAATATGTCTATGGATTATTTGCTGCCTGGATCATTATCCTGCGATTTGACAGAGTCTCAAAGGGAGAAGTCAGCTTCTCTCAACACCAAGTGCAGGTTTTTCTGTTTATGTGTGGTAATAGGAATAATCTCCATCTCCTCCCCTCCTTCCTCATTTTTGTGAAGACTTGGCCTTTCACCTTACTTACAGTGTTGACAGGAACCTGCAGGCCTCCTGGCAGCACCACATCTGCACTCTTCCAGCCTAGCTCACCTTTAAAAGATGGCTTAAAGTGATGCGACTTGTTTTTATTGATCGCGATAGACCTTTAAGGTAGAATGACAAACCATCCCATCATAAACAGGCAAAGTAAATTCAAACTAGGACCTGTTACCAGAGCTTGCCCTTATAATCTTCCATGCATTTATCTGCACAGTATACCTTTGTGATATCCTCTTTCTGGGACACCTTAGCGCAAAAAGGATCTGTTTACCCTGGGTTTTTGGGATTTTTTTACTCCCTGGCAGGGAATAGCTGTATGTTTCTCCATAGGCTTTTGTGTGTGTTTTACACCCCTTTCTCAACCCACTCCGTACTTCTGGGAAAAGTGAGGTGCTGTAGATGTAGAAGATCTACCTTTGCCAGTGTCAATAAAATCTGGTTACTTTTAAAATTTGTAACCTACACTTAGTGAATTTGATATCTGGACTCAGGTTTGTAAGTCCTCTTCATGTTTTTCTGCATTTGTGGGAATTTTCAATAATTTATTTTTGATAACTAGTATTTATTATCTTCTTACCTTTGAGATCTAATTCAAAATCTGTTCACTTAATTTTAAAAATGAAGTTCAATTACTGACATGATTTAAAATAATTAATTGAATTGTACTTTCTGACATGATTGATCATTCCAAAAACTGATAGAATATTATCTTGTTAGAACAATGCCTGGCTTTCTTACACCAAGTTTAGCAAAAGGAATATAATACAGCAGCTCAGCCTATCATGTTTGATTTCATCAAAGCATGATAGAAATACTAACAAATTGATTTTCACAACATTAATATGCACACAATAAGTGTCTATAACACATCAAGTGAAATACCAAGGACAATAAAGTGAGTAAGTAGCAGGATCATTGTCAATGCTCTGTTTCCCTGATATCTGTCTACTTTGGGCTTTTTACGGACAAAAAACATTATTTTTGTGTCAATATTTGCATTGTACTGGAAATAACACTCAAGGAAAGTTCATTGTCTTCAAGGTTTTATGAGTGTTTTTACTGTTCCACTCCACATTTTAAGATGGTTTTAACAGTAAAAAGAATTAGCAGCAGACTTCTGTAGGTGTGCCTGCCCTGATTTTCTGTGTAATCCTCAGTGTCCAGCTGTAACTTCACTTGACCCATTCAGAAGCTGACTGCAAAAATTGTTTTGAAATAAAACTTTCAAAATTAATTTTGTTCAACCATATTTACTGAGAGGTTGATGTTTTCAGAAGGCTGATTAACAATACGTGGTCTTTAAAAGACAATCCTATATTACTGCAGAACTTCGAAAAGGGAAGACCTACCACATTGAAGTTGGTCCTAGATCATTACCTACTAACAGAGAAGAAAACCCCAATAAAACTATGAAAAATAATGCAAATCTGGCCACCAGACTTTTGCCCAAGAACAAGTTCTGACTGCAAGGAAAGAAATTGCATCAAAATCCCTTGAATCCACTCTGGTTTTCAGTATTGCCTTTTTTCATGAAGGATGCTCAGATTAAGATGTAGTTCCAGGTTAGGGCACATACCTTTAGGAGTTAACACATGCTCAGCCTCAGCTCCCATTGTCAGGAACAGATGTTGAGTCAACAGAGGTGGCAGAGTGACTGGACTGAGTAACTGAAGTGTTCCCAGAGACAGCTGGCTTGCCCTCTACCCTCCCTGTAAGTCAAGAGTGTCCTGTCACCTTGGATGCCTGCCCAACCCATGTTCTTATCTCCAGCAAACCCTGCTTTCTGGAAGCCCTGTGCCATGCCTGCCAACCCTCTGGCTTTAGCACACAGCAGTGCAATCTCTGCTGCTCCAGATGGCAGCAGCTGTGATATCCACCCTGACCTTTGCAGCAGATGTGACAAACTTTCCTTACCTTGAACACAATTCATAGCTAGGCTGGATAAGAGTCCATAAAATTTGTGTTCTATGTTCAATTTTCAGGCTGCTTTAATATCAGGAGGTTGATGGTATTGACCTCATCTATTCCCCCTCCCAAAGCCAGCTTGATTTAGCATTTTTGTGTCTAAGGATGTTGGTCTGAGCTCCTGCTCTGCCATTAATTAAGGTGGGGTCTTCCTCTGTCAGCAGATCACCATTATATGGAGCTGTATTAATTTTCCCTTTGTTTTGTGTGATAGAACACTGGAGCATATGATATGCCAATTCCTTGGCCATGGGTCACTTTCTTCATTAGCATTTATGCCATGCCCTTTGATTAGCATGTCCCTTTCTGCTCCCTTGAGTTTTGCTGTCAGACATTTTTAAAGACATTGCAGTAAAACTTTTATAAATTATTTATCTTGAAAAACAATTTGTTAATAAGCAGAGTATTGTGCTCATAACTAATTTTCCTGTGGTAAGGATTAAAACTTGTTATAAAGAATAGTGAACTTAGGAACATAATTTTTTGCAAAACATTTCCTTCTTTAGGGGGCTGAGAGCCTCTCTTTGGAACATATTATAGTATTATTGCTGTAGAGTAATCACCGAAAAATATTTGTAAATATATTTTTCCCTCTTCACAGCAGAACAGTTGAATGCATGATCTTTAAAGTTCCCTCCCAACCCAAACCATTCCATGATTCTATGATTTATGGATAAATGCATACGTCCATAATGAATGACAATCTAAATTACTGAAGTGAAAAAGATCTTGTACTGAGTCCATAAACCAATCAATTACATGAGAATGGGACATAATGAAGATGGTAGAGAGATTCATGACCTGCAAGGATTTGTGTAAGGGATACAAGATCTTTTTCTTCTTCCAATGGAGACCAGCAAATGTCTGTGAATTTACATGAAGCCGCCTATCTGTTACTAAAACCATGGGAACATAAAGTGAAGCAAATTCAAGCATGACTAAGGAAATCTTTTGATGTTCATGGAAATACAAGGTTAGACCAATTAATGCAATGACTGTAAATGTTAAGTGTAGACAACTAAAGTCACAGTCATTCCAGTGAAGGTGCTCATTTAAAGAATAATTTATTATAAGAGAGTAGCAATATTAAGGGTTACACCAGACATTGTGGCAAATATGTTCAAGGGTCGTAAGCCAGAGTTTATGAAGGTATAACCTGTAATAATTTAAACTTGTATAGAAACATTCATTATAAGTGTTTAACAAACATTAATTAATTAAGCTGTGAGCCTATGGGTAAGTCAAAGCATTTGTATCTCAATTTTACAGAAGGTTAAACTGAAGTGCAGAGAGATATATTTGCCTGAGGTCACATAGCAAGTCAGTGGAAAAACTGCAAATAGAATCTGCAATCTGAAGTTCTCATTTCCCTGTTTTTGCCACTTACATCACACTTTCTACTAGTAAAATGGAAGGGAAGAAAGAGGCAGCCGAAGTGGTGAGACTTGGAATATAGTTAACCCAGTTTTCTGTACATATTCTTGCCTTTTTTTCCCCACAGCTTAGGCACTTATGAAAGGGGTATTTGGTTTTAAATTATTTTGAACTTTGGCTTCTGGGCAGGAAACCAGCTGCACCAGGAGTGTGGGGTGGGGGAGAGGTGGAGATGGAGGTTGTAGCCCCATAGCCACATGTTTGACTTTTTGAGGCAAAGCACCTCATCAAAAACGAGCACTGAGCTGTCACTCAGTGACTCTCAGGTTACCTGGGATTGTATGTTTTGGTGTCAGAGTAAAGCTGGTTATGGAGCACAGAAGGTGATGCCCTGCTAAAAGGCAGAGCCTTGGGCTGAGCAGATCTGTATCCTTTCACTAAATGGAGACTGGGTTTTTTGCAGAGAAAGGGTAAGAGAGATGCAGAGAGGGAGATGTTCCCAGGTGACATCTTAAAAAAGAAAAATTAAAGAAGGGAAAGAGTTGCTCTGGCAAGTCAAAGAATGGGGAAGAAAGGTTGTGTTTTAGTGTTTTGTTTTAGCTTGATGTTAAAGTGATGTTTGAAAGGAGTTGTGTATGAAGATGCTTCTCTGTAAAGTGAAGAAAAAGGACAGGAAGCAATTACTCTTAATTCTTTATAGATTGCCATGGGGTTTTCCTGAAAATGCTCTTACGTTGCTTTGGGAAAGTGTGTCTGATTGAAATTTCACTTGAGTTTTTAGCAAACTTGGGTGCTTCTGGGAGATGTCTGAGGGGAATGGACCCTGGCTGGGTTGCTGAGTATCTGCAGCTATTCCAAAGCCTGCAGGTCCCCAGACCTGTGCTCCAAGCACTAGGTCTTTCATTTACCCTGTTTACTCTCAACCTATTTATGTGCAAGAGCAGTGGAAAAGCCTATATAAAACTAATCTGGTCTAGGATTATAGAATGACATACTTTTTTCTGTTTCTGGTCTGGTATACAGCATTTCCCTCCATACTGGGAAATTGGCTTTCAGCTGGGTCCTTTCCAAGATTCAAAAAGAAAGGTGAAGAAATGTATAATCTGATTTGTTTCCCTCTGACTCTTGCCTCAGAGATGAAATTACACCCACCCTTTTGATTTGGCATTTTACAGTCGTATTTTGTCAGTTTTTCCTAATTATCCCTATTTAAAGGAAGACTCTCTTGAACAATTGAGCAGCAAACAAAATCACATGAGTAAATGATATAACTGAACAGTTTACCAGTATTGAACTCAGTTGTTTAAGCACATATTGGAACCATTCAGAGGAAAGTCTGTTCATGACTGCTGTGACAAACCATGGATCCTCTGACAGGATCAGAAATGCACAGTAATGACTATTACTGCTGCACAAAAAGTAGGAAAAATCTCTCCAGCAGTGGCTTTGAATCCAACTCCCAAACAATGAATAAAGCCTCATTCCGAAGGAATATTATTATTGTTGTCAAGCAGTGGAACAGGCTACCGAGGGAGGAGGTTGAATCACCATCCCTGAAGGTATTTACAAGATGTGTAAATGTGGCACTTGGGGACATGGTTTAGTGATGGGCTTGGCAGCGGTGCTGGGTTAGCAGTTGGACTTGATGACCTTAAAGGTCTTTTCCAGCCTAAATGTCTCTATGTTTCCCTGATTCTAGACTACATGCAGAGGAATACACAGTGCTAGAAAAAAAGTGAAAATCTCTCTTTAAGGTTATAGGAAAAGAACTTCATACAAACCATCATTTTTCAAAGAAAAACTGTCATTTTCTGAAAGGTCTGTTCTGAAGCACAGGAAACCTTGCCTTGACCTCTTAGTACTTCCTTAGCTGTCACCTTTGAAGAGTTGCTAAAATTATCTGCACTTTCTGTTGATATAGTTTTCCATCAGAAAATATCCTGGAACAGGATCAGGTGTCTGCCTGGTTGTGTGGAGGTACAAAGCAGCCAGTGTGTGCCTGTGATCCTGTTCTGACTCTCACAGATTGTGTGTAGATCCGTGAGCCCTGGAGCGCCCGTTAAAAGGAAACCTTGCTGCAGGACTTGGAGCTTGCTGCTCTGCTCTCCTGCAGCTTAAGCTTCAGGAGCAGCATGAGAAGGTGTGAGTGCAGTATTTGCTAAATCTGCAGTGGCTGCTTTTAACTGTTTTTCTGTGCATTGTCAAACCTGTCTCATGGGTTTTTGTCTTGTTCCATTGAAAACACTGTTATCAGCCATACTTACAAACCATAACATATTGTCAGTGGTGAATGCTTAAATCCACAGAATCACAGAATTGTTTGGGTTGGAAGGGACCTTTAGAGGCCATCTAGACCAACCCCCCTACAATGATCCAGGACATCTTCCATCAGATCAGCTTACTCAGAGCCCCATCCAACCTTACCTTTAATGCTTCTAGGATGGGGCACCTACCACCTCTCTGGGCAACCTGTGCCAGTGTCTCACCACCGTCATGGTAAAAAACTTCTTTCTTATATCTAGTCTAAATTGGTCCTCCTTCAGATTAAAACTGTTGTGCCTTGTGCCATCACAACAGACCCTATCAAGAAGTTTGTCCTCACCTTTCTTATAAACCCTCTCTCCTCATCTGTTGTTACTTGTTTGTCAGTCCTGCTTATTGTGGTGGGATACATTTTCTTTGACCTTCAATCCAGAGTGCAGTTTTTATTTCTGAATAAATGCCTAGAATGTGTAGGCAGAACTGTAGTAATACACTCAATATCACTGCTGAAAAGGATTAAATACTGACTTTACTCTATGATTGATTGCTTTCTAGTTTTCACTTAACATGAACATCGCTCACGTAGAAAGGGCTGCAGCAATTATTTTGTCACCTCTGTGATAGCATAGCTATCTGTGTTGAATATTTTATTCTCCCTGGATATTGGACAGCTGCCTTTGAGGTGCATATTCCTAGCTGAGATTTTTTTGGAGAGCTCTGGTTGTATTTTGGATATATTGCAATAAACAATAATGTTGCTAATGTACAGCAAAGCGAGAAATACTCAAAGTATGTTTCTATTTCATATATTCAAATAACTATTGGACATCAATTACTAACTATTTAGTTATTTACTATAGCCTGTAGAGTGTTTCAGAACTTTTTTTGATAAAAAGATGTAATTTTGCTCAGGTTATTAGTCATTACCTTCTTAGTAATGGTTCCTGCCTCCAAGAGTTTGCAACCTACATGTATAGAGGATCACAGGATTATTGGATAATTCAGTTTGGAAGAGACCTCAAAATTATCTAGGCCACATAAAAGGGATTTGCTGAAGCTCCAGACTCAAGACAGGTTAATAACAGAAGCCATATTTCTTGCTGCCTACTTTGGTACATGTTCTACCAGAGTATGCTGCTTTTAATAGATTTAGGAACATTCATCAGCTGTAGGGAATTGGCAGAAGACTGCTTCCCTGGCTTGCACTGCACTGTTTCACTGCCTGCATGTAATAGAGGACATTTTTTCTCCTGCAGCAGCTCTTGCTGTTGGGTTGGTATCTATGTTTCTCGTGCACCAAAGGCTTGTGTCTGAAAACCTTGCAAGCAAGGCTGCTGAATTTCATTTTGACTTGAAATATCTTTGTTTTACCTCTGCCTACTGCAAAAATAAACCTTGAGCTTTTCCTTGATTGTTGAATCTGACTCCACCTTTATTAATGCAGACCAAAGGCAAATACATTGGATTCAGGGGGTGAGATGCAGCTGAAATGGGCAAGGTGTTTTTGACTGCTGCTGCACTGGGGGATGCTAATGGGGGCACGTTGGAGCTCCCCAGGGCTGTGAAGCTATGAGCCAGCTTGATAACTGGAGCTCTGCCATTTCTCACGTGGGTCAGTGCCATAGGCCTGCTTTAGTTGAAAACTCACCCTGTTTCAGGGTAGGTTTTAACTTCTCTTGCTTTTTATCTTCCCTCTCTTAAAATGGCAGTTTTACTCAATATGGAAACATTTTGCTTGAAAAAAAACCCACACAACATAATTGCATTGGGTGAAGCATGTTATTTAACCTCTCTTTGGACTGCTTCCAGCAGTAGGGCCACTAAAGCTCTTTACTGGCAGGCTGGTACAATCTATGATCAGTTCCCTGCTACTTGTGCTGCCTGAATGAGTTTTCCATCTTGAACAACATCCTGCACAATTCGCCTTACTCCTACCTAATAATTCAGACCAGATGGCTGAAGCTGACCCAGCATAATCTACTCCCCGGGATATAAATGATGCCATTTAGCCATACACTGTAATGTTCCCTTAGTTAAAAAAAGGATTTGCAGCAGGAGCCTGCAACAACTGACTTTATTTTGATCTGCAGTGTTCTGCCAGATAGTAGTCATTTGTGCTGGGTTACACTACATTAAAAGGTATGTATGAGACACTATCCTACACATAGACAAAAAAACTGCCCCAAATTTCCCAGAAAGGGAACAGCTTGTGTTTGCATGTTGCCTTAGACCCCCATTCCACCTTGTCCCTGAATGCCCTGGAAAAACAGATGGGACTTATACCGCAAAGCAAGTCAGGGCACTGGCACAGTAGAGGAAAAATGAATTCTATGGCTATGGACCTCTAGAAAGAGGAGAAAAAAACCCCAAACCCTTTCTTTTTATCCTACAGAATATTTGTTCTAGTTCCCAGTTTGGTTCTATAGAAATATGATACACAGAGAGCTCATTCCTTGGGTAATGGGATTCTACATTGTTAATGCTATTACAGTTAATTGCAAAATTGTGCAGCTGTCTGCAGAAACAACAGACAACTTCTGCAGATACCAGAATTTTGATGCCATTGCTAAATCCTCTCAAGACATAAAGTGAAGGGGGGTGGTAGCAAGATGTATGTAAGGAAATCTTCCTGCATTGCTCAGCACAGATGAAGGTAACAGCTTTTGGAATAGCTGTCAGCACAGTGGAGGTCAAAACATGCTGTAGGGGGTAGGTGTCTGCAAATTCAGTGGATTTTGGATAAGGTTTGATGCATGGAATAGTTTGCACTACTCTTTTACAAGTGGCTACATGTACTGTCGAGTCACTGGGGAAGCAGCATTTGCTGACACATGCAGTACAACTTCAGGCTAAGTGATGTACAAGATTATCCTTTTAAGCTTAATTGTTTGTGTTGTATAAAATATAGATGGTATCAGAAAGCCTGGCATTGTCTTGTTTGTTACTGGAATACAGACAGTATTCCAGTAACAGCTCTTCTTCCCCTTCCTTTTTTAAATGCAAAAGAGGTGCAAGGGATTTTTATCTCCACCACTTCTCTAGTTTCCTTTATGCTCCCTGTGTTCTGAATCCTGATTTTGGTATCTTGCAAATCTATCCAAGGCCAGGTTGGATGGGGCTTTAGGGAACTTGGTCTAGGGGAAGGCGTCCCTGCCCATGGCAGGGACGTTGGAACTAGATGATCTTTAAGATCCCTACCAACCCATATAATTCTGTGATTCCACCTTCACCACATAAGCTGCATTGTAAAACCTGCACAAGCTCAGGCTGAGCCATTTTGCATTTTGCACTTCTTATGATCTGTTTATAAGGAGATGCCTCTTCCCAAATTAAGGTGCAAATGAGACCATATGCTGAAGTCAATAGTACAAATTTAATTTAACATTAAATGTGATGTAGAGAGAGAGAGAGAAATAGGAAAGAAAGAGGGGGAAGACAAAGAAAGTAAAAGAGAGACAGTTTAAGAAGTAGAAAGGTATCGCCACCCAATGGATCCTGTGGCATCCCCCTAGTCCTTCTTCACCCTGGTGGTGGGGCTCCCCAAGTCATTCTTCTCTGGTATCATCTTTATACTGTCCAAGTTCTGGGTATCCACAGGGTACAGATACCATTGCCATAACTTGGAGTTATGAGTGTGTGAGCAGTTTTTCCTTTCTCACAGTTTGCCACAGTGGGATTTTTTTTGTCCGGATGCTAACCAAACCTTCAACTCTGTTAGGCCTGGAATGAGCTCCTTCCTACTGTGCCACCTGTGTTTATCTCATGTTTTGTTGTGGTGGTTTATTTTACAGCAAGTTCCTTCTATGACCTTGACAGTGTTTTGAGACAGGCAACTGCATTCTGTAAGTCCTTACAGCACTTTATTACCTTGGAAAACCAATCCTGATGTTCTCACTCCCTAACTCTTTGCATCAATTTGGTACATGGAAAGTGCAGCTCCAGGTCAGCTGGGATTAGAGATTGGGATAATCCCAGTTGCTCGGTACACTGGGATGTGTGTGCCTTGATGGTTACATTTCTGAATGTCTCTGAAAGTACTGGGATGCATTTGGGACCTGCCAGTGCTTCTCTGTGTAGGTGGAAATCATACAGATGCCAAAGCTATCTCATGTACTTCATCCAGACTTGGGGCTACCAGCTGAATATGCTGTTTCATACAACTGAGGACACCAAGAGGTATAAGTGGGAACAAATGCTGATCACCTTCCCCTTCTGACCTTAAATCATACTAGTGAGTATCTCGAATAAAGGAGAAGGCTTCTAAGGGTGAGAGGTTCCTGCCTTGTTCCCAGCACACTGAGGAATTATTTCCAATTTTCTCATGGAGCTGTATCTGCTCTTCCCAGCAAAGAGGGCTTTTAAAAATGGAATAGTGTTGTCTTGAATCCACTGGTGATTCTGAAACCACTGTAAGTGAGTTATTGATTACAAAGGGCTGGACACATCTGGTGTGCTCATGTGTGGACCTCTGCATTTTGACCCTGCTGGTTTGCTTCTCTTTGAGGCCTTGGGCAATTTTCTCAGCCAACACTATATGGTTCTTAATGTTTGTTTTTCTTTGAAATTGAAGGAAATATGAAAGTGTATGTTGTTATTATTCTCTTCCTTTAATCTTTGCTCAGAAGTTAGTCCTCTCAGACCTTTAATCATCTGTCTTTGTCTGAATTCCCCTCAATTTAATTCTATCTTTATGGTGCTCAACTGCTTACAGATGAATGAGGAATTGTATTGCTTTATCTCATTTTTTCCCTCATTAGAATGCTGGTGAAAGCCTGTGGTCGCAAAAGACAGATAGTAGTTTAGGCCTTTTTTTGCCTTTTTGTATTATTTAACCCTTTGCTATCAGAGCTCTAAAGTGTTTCTGTCACAAATGGATATTGTCATGCATATAAATTGGAAGAGAAATTGCACTGGAATAATGGTTACAGGCTGCAGCATCAGCCACAAAAAAGTCAGAAAATGACAGAGTTTAGGCAGCCTGTTCAGCTCTGTCTGATCACACACTTTTTTTCTCTTTATGTAGCTGCTGTCTGAAAGAAAGGTCATTCTTTTATGTAAGACATTGTCTCTTCTCCAGTACTTATTCCTTTTCTAGACTATTTTTGTTTAAATTTTCTTAAAAAAAATGTGAGGTTAGAGCGAGCACAAGTCTGAGCATTAATAATTTTTTTAAACAGTAGTAAAAAACCCGAAGACTTCAAACTGAGAAGTGTCTCCAGCTCTAGTAACAGACAGTGCTTCCTGACATATTTATAAAGGACCCTGCTCACTCCTGCAGAGGTCTGTAAGGAAGGAGAAGTGGGGACTCTTAGAGCTCTCCTGCAGAGAACAAATGCAGCCAGCCACGATCTGCTTGTCCATTGGCAATTGCAAAATGCTACTCTACCATGCTGATGTACAGAAAATTTGTTTTTCCACTTCTCCAGTGATGGAGTTATCCAAAATAAAATAAGTCGCAGTATCTCTAGAATTATTTTGTACTAGAATATATATGTATATATATATATAATCTACTGTCTGCAATTTATCTTTGTGTAGCAAAACTGACAAAATATTTTGGCTAGGCTACAGGGAGAGCAAGCAGAATTTATTAAACAAAGTAAGTAATCTCTTAAGAAGTAAATGAACAAATTCTGTTAGATAATCCAGTGAGATTTGCTGTCACTTTAAACAAACATGAATTAATCACTTAACAAAATGTTTGGAGCAGTAAAAAGATTAAAACTGAAGATGTGTTTTGTGCTCACAAAGTTCATTAATAGTATTATTGCCATTTCCACATGAAATCTGAACTTGTTTTCATGGGAGAGAATATAGTGCCAGGAAATACTAGGTACAGATTTATTTTGTGTAAGAAATGCCCCATCTCTGGAAGTGTTCAAGAGTAGGTTGGGTGGGACTTAATGCAGTCTTGTCTAGGGGATGGTTTCACTGTCCATGGCAGGGGAAGTGGAACTAGATGGTCTTTAAGGTCCCTTCCAACCCAAGACATTGTATGATTTCTGTTCTCTATAATAAGATTTTATACTTTTTTTTGGAATTATTTTTCTGTAAACCCCCACTAGGAGATAGACTGTATTTTGCTCATTTTACATAGCAATTACCATGCCCCCATGACTTCTCTTTATGACTGTGGTTCCAGTCTTGATTCTACAGCTGCTGGCTCCCATTCTATCCTCAGTAGCATTCAACACTTTTCCCCTCCTAGTATGATTGTACCTCTCATGTAGCGGAGATTACTTGATTGAGCAGGTTTTACTCAGAGCAAATTACAAAACCTAATTTTTTGCAAACCTTGTCTGGCTGCAAGTTTCTGGCTGCCCTTGTTCCACAGAAATGGCAATTTCAGTTTATGGAATTACAAAGCAACCAACTAAGTGAATCCTCTGTGTTTTCTTCTGTGACCACATAAGTACTGAAGTGCTTTTCTCTGTGCACCAGCGGTCATTATTCCAGCAAAAGCAACCCCGTGGCCTCCTCAGAATAGATAAGGACCTTTACAAAGCAACTGAGGTTTTAATATTTATTTTGCACATGTGCATACACATGCAAATGTGGCTCACACATCATTTTTAATGAAAACACTAGGGCAAGATAGGCTTTGAAGTTAGGGCGAAAGCACCGTTCTACTGTTCCTTGACTGAATACTGTCAACCCAATTAATACTCTAATAATGTCAGTGATGCCAGCTGAATGCCACTGCCAGAGGGCAATTTCTAGCTTATTTCTGCAAAATATTTATCTAGAGATAATTACATATTAGCCTGATATATTTTACTTGCTGTTGCAATACAAATTGACCTGGCATTGAACCATATATTACAACTGTTTCAATTGTACCACGAGCATTCAAACCCACTATAAAAAGTTCCCTGTGTTGAGAATAGTGAAACTTTCTTTCTCATTGCAACTATCCTGTAGATTTTTGTTTTAAAAATAAGTTTTAGTTTTAATGTGGAATTAAATGTTTGTAGTAATGTGAAATATAAATTCTTACAAACACATGTGTGAAATAAAAGTTAGTATGGCAAAATGGGGATCAGTCTCTTCTCCTAGGTTACCAGCAATAGGACAAGAAGAAATGGCCTCAGGTTGTGCCAGGGCAGTTTCAGGTTGGATATGAGGAAAAATTTCTTCACTAAAGGGTCCAACCGTTGCAACAGGCTGCCCTGGAAAGTGGTGCAGTAACCATCCCTGGGACTGTTTAAAAAATGACTAGATGTGGCACTACACAATATGGTTTAGTGGGCATGGTAGCATTTAGTTGAAAGTTGGACTTATTATTATTATAATTAATAATTATAATACTATCTTTGAGGTATTTTTAAACCTTAATAATTCTGTGATTCTTTTCTTCCCATTGTACATGACAAATAGAAAACTTAATAAGTTGGGAAGTTGTAAAAGGAGTTAGAAGAAAAGTTAAACTTTAGCTGTTCCTAAAGAGAGGGAAGCGAGGCTTCTGATATCTGGCCAAGGACTGAATGAGAGAACAAGCACAAACCCTATAAAAAGTTTTTCCTTTGATGTCCCAAGGGATATCCAAGTAGATGCAATCTCTATCTTTCTTATCCAGGCGAAATTGTTATTAAATCAAATAATGTGAAGTTTATTTGTTCTTTGATAAGTCAATTATCTCCACTAGACGATGTACCACCTTTTGTGTGTGACCATCTGACTAAAAATTTCTTGACCAAGGAAGGGAACACGTTTTCCTCCCTCTCCCTAGGTTATTATATGCACAGGTTTCGATACAATTGTTTTCACTGCTTGATCTTGTATATCTGATTATACCCCATGGAAATAAATGTGATAGAAACATCTGAACCAGGATATTTTAAGACCTGTCTTGTTGGTTACTCTTGGCTGAAACCAAACATTACTCAGCCACTTCTGAATGGCAACAGACTGAAGTGGTAAATCCACAAAGTCTTCCTTCAAGTTGTGCACTGCACTTGAAAAAAATGCCAAATGTACCTGCAGATATGGCTGAGAGTGATTCAGGTGCCTTGGATGGGTGTCAACAAGTTTCTCTTAAGGTATTTTACATTTTCAAATTTCTAGGTTACTGGCTAAAGTGATCTGTGATTTACATATCCCTGTTAAAGGGTCTGTTCTGCCTATACTGTTTAGGTGTGCCTCTAACATTTTCTTTGAATCTCTTCTTATGTTATTCCTTTACATTTTTATATTTTTTCTAAAGACCTCTTTAAATTGTGAATATGAATCAAGAATCTCATAGAAATTTTAGAAAAAAGTCCTTGTATATTGGTGCTTTCTACTCAAAATGTAGTACATGTTTATTGTTATGATGATAATGTGTAAGTATGTATCTAAGGAAAACACCAGGGAGTCAAGGCCAATATGGCAAATAATGTCTTTTACTTGCTCCTCTTTACAAACAGATATTCAAGAGTTTTATGAAGTGACGTTGCTAAATTCCCAGAAAAGCTATGAGCAAAAAATAGAAGAAGCAAATCAAGTTGCAGAGAAATGGGAGAAGACAACATCTGCTACAGACCATGAAAATCTGCAGAAAAAACAGGAGGTAATTTAAGAGATTAAGAATTAAAATATATGTAACGAGCGAGATGTCTCAAGCCTGAGAAAAGCCATGCAATGGTGTATAAGATTGAAAGGATGAGTTAATTAAGCCATTAGATTAGGGTGTGGAGGATATATACACATATAATGTTATCCCTCTGACCTTGATTGTGTCGCAAACTTCTTTATCCTTTCAATTGCAATCTGTCGAAGAGAAAGTAGAAAACTTTCATTTTGTCATCCTTGGTGTACTTTATCTGATACTTAGTGTCTGTGATTACCCCCAAAAGAAAATATATCTTCTCTGCTTGCTGATAACCACTGAGGTTATTAATACTCCAGTGATTACATCCCATGTGAAAAATTTAATATGACTTTTCACATTTCTGCAAGTGGCATTGGGCTGAACTTTTCCACAGTCCAAATTCACAGAGATCAACCAAAATAGTCCCTGCATGAGGAACAGTTACATAGAAGGAGGTTACACACCTTTGCTTTTCTCCTGTAGGCAGTGGAAGCATTCAAAACCTTTCTTTGTCACCCCCAGCTCTAATCTGCCTTTGCCAGCCTCTAGATTATTATTAACTTTATTAGCAATCTAAACTACTTGCCTCCACCTGCATTTTTACTTCAAAGATGGAAACAAACCCCACAGAAGCAAGCAATGCATTGCTCTGTTCTTAAACAGTGAAATAGAAATAGGGTGGGCATGGACTGCAAACTGCAAATCTCCAGACCAGAATCAAAGAGGAGGGAAGTGTATAAAAATTTTCATTGTTGTCATGGTAAGTAAGGCATTTCGAGTTTTAAAAGTTGCTGGCAAGAACTTTCCCATAGGCATGACTATTTTTAAGAGCTTTCCTCCTTTTTAAAAATTTCAGACAGAAATTCTAGTTCTGCATGACATTTTAGATGTGATTGTTTAAAAAGATAAGTCAGAATTGCAAGCGGCTAGAACAAAACTCTCTGAAGAAATGAATAAATTTATTGTAAAAATTAATTAGCAAAAGAAGCTTGCAGAATTAATGAGAACAAGCATTCTGGTTTTGAGTGAAATCAGATCAAATGAGTCTTAACACTAATGTAGGATATATCCCATGAATGATTTAATATTTGAGTCACAGTTCAAAGGCACAGACAGCTAATATCTGTCTTTTTAGAAAAATTTTTAAGCACAAGTCTTTATGCTTTAAAATGGTAAAAGTGTATTCCCGTTATCTCTTGGAGCATCTGATGAAGACAGTGGACACACTCTCTCTTTATTCCAGCCTCATCAAAGTATTTGACCCTCAACCCCATCTTCCTTAAACTCATTGCTATCTAAGAGGTGTGCTGCTGGTCTTGTACAGGGGAATTTGAACTCTCAATTCTATGCTGAGGATAATAGATACAGGGCCAGCTCTAAACTTTTCTCATTTTATGAAAAAATGTTCTGTTTTAAAGGAAAATATAAAACTATAGCATAGAAACTTGAATAGCCTTTTCAAGGCAGGGAGCTGGCAGTAAGAGTCCAGGGTACCATTTTCAAATTTGCTGTCTGTCCGTAAATTTCATCAGGGTAATGGGAGAAGAAAATGTTTAGTCCCTTTAAAAATCATATATATTTTAAGGGTCCAATGCAGGCAAAAGAGACTGGAAGTGTAAAGTGTAGGTTTTTGGTGTTTTCCTTATGACAGTCCAGCATACTATTGGAGTCAGAACTGATTAGTGCAAGCTGGATATACAAGCTGCTGTACAAATCCAAGATAGCCCTTTGCTTTCTGTGAAAAATTGCCACATGAAAATATAACCAAATAATCTAATATATCCTGTAAATTATTATTCTTGGTCCATTCCTCATGGGAAATGATTGTTTTGTACTTCCTTTTCCATCCTCAATTACATGTCCCAAATTTGGAAAGTAAAGGCCTCCCTTCTTTCATGGAATCATAGACTTATGGAATGTTTTTTGTTGGAAGGGACCTTAAAGATCATCTAATTCCCTGGGCAGAGACACCTTCCACTACAGCAGGTTGCTCAGAGCCCCATCCAACCTGACCCTGAATGCTTCCAGGGATGGGGCATCCTCAGCTTCTCTGGGAAACCTGTGCCAGTGCCTCACCCCCCTCACACAGTAAAGAATTTCTTCCTTATATCTAATCTAAACTTCCTATCTTTCAGTTTAAAGCCATATTCCCTTGTTTTATCACTACATGTCCTTGTCAAAAGCGTCTCTCCGGTTTTCTTGTAGGCTCCTTTCCGGAAGGCTGCAATTAGGTCACTCCCAAGCCTTCTGTCCTCCACACTGAGCAATCCCAATTCTCTAGCTTTCCTCATCGGAAAGGTGCTTCATCCCTCTGAGGATCTTTGTGACCTCCTCTGGATGTGCTCCAGCAGGTCAATGTCCTTGCTGCACTGAGGACTCCAGAGTTGGATGCTGCACTCTAAGCCCAAGGATAACCAGTCAGTCCAGAGGCCATCCTCCTTTCATGCCTTCCACTCAAAACTTTCCTTGGCTGTCTGTATGTTATTTTTTTCTATATAAATTGGTGTTTTTTCTGTATTTATTTTCAAATCTTAATTGTTGATAAAAAGGAAAGCAGCTTTTACTGTCCAGGACAGGTACCCTGTGAACCCTCCTTTGTATTTATGTACTTGCTTTTCTGGAAGTGTAGATTTTTAGATAAGAGAAAAGGTGTTAGGTTGTTTGCAATACTGTAGACATTTGCC
Source organism: Rhabdornis inornatus (assembly GCA_013397075.1). Lineage (NCBI taxonomy): Eukaryota > Metazoa > Chordata > Aves > Passeriformes > Rhabdornithidae > Rhabdornis > Rhabdornis inornatus. The sequence continues at coordinate 2,106,465 of VWZS01004485.1, read as the reverse complement.
ACCTTGCATCTGTGATCACTATAGTAGTTTTTAGCAAACTGGTGCTAGATCTCACAGCATATTGGGGCTGGATCTTCATCTCTTTAAATAGATGAGAAAGGGTCATGACCTATTCTATAAACTCCTATCATTCTCAGAGAGTGCCTGAGAAGAGAGATGTCTCCCAGACTCAGAGACTATAATTTTGAATGGCCTTTGTAAAAGCAAATGAAAAGTCAGTGGAATATAAGAGCTCACACTATGTGAGCTGGTCAGAACCAGTTGCATCCAAATTTTTAGCGTGAATGCCACCACACAGCATCCCATGGCAACAAATAGTGGAATTAACAAAATGTGTTGGGGTTTTAGTGATACTTACTGTTTTGGGTTTTTTTCTACACTTTTTTTTTGGTTGTTGCTTTGTTTTGTTTTTTACTTGCATGCTTCTAGCTAAATTCTGTGCTGTTTAGGTTTTAATCCTGAAGGATTCCCCAGTCCACATGAAACTGATAAATATTTAGGTATGGACTATGCATTTAAACATCACATCCTTGCTTTTTGCTTCATCATTAGCAGCTTTGTTGGTTGTCTGAATAAACAGTGACTTCAATGTTTGCAGATGAAAAATGCAGTATTACTTACCATCACATTATTATTGCATTTCGCCCTGTATAGAGACTAAATATATGTGTCAGTGTATCTGACAGAGCTGTAAATATCATAGACCAAAATAATTCAAGTGGGTGGGTGTTAGTGAAAAGGAAGAAAGAAGGACCCATATGAATGTGTTTTTTGGGTGAATTTATCCATGTTGCTTTCCCTCCTGTAGATGCAACTTAACAAACTCAGCTTGAGTCAGTGGATAGTTTCAGAATCAATGAAAGGGTTTTTGTGCCACTTTCAGATTCACTAGAAATGTTTATTAGGTTCTATTTGCAAAGGCTTTTTTTTTTGTTTCATATATTCAGATAGAAAGCAGGGAATGTGACATATTGGGCACTAAATGAAAAAGTGCAACATGTTCATCATGAGGTAGGAGCTCTAGACTATAACTCTTAAGAAGACCTAAAATACTTCTGTTGTCCATTCTCTTGCCCTGGGGCAGATCAACTGCATTTGAACCATTCCTGTCACGTTTGCCTAGTCTGTTCTATAATACCTCCCACAGGGGAGAGTCAGCTATTTCTGCAGGTGACTTATTTCCTCACTGATGGAAAGTCTTTCCTGATGACAAACTGGAGTTTCTCTAAGTGCAATTAGAACCCATTAGATTTTGTTCAATTACCAGTAGACATGGATAACGTTTTATTCAGTCCTGTTCCAAAAAGCACTTAAACACATCACAGAATCACACAGCATCACAGAATAGTTTGGGTTGGAAGGGACCTTAGAGACCATCTAGTGGCAGCTCCCCCTGCCATGGGCAAGGACATGTTCCAGTAGACCAGGTTTGTCAAAGCCATCTCCAGATTGGCCTTGAACACTCTCAGGGATGGGGCAACCACAGCTTTTCTGGGTTCCAGTGTCTCACCATCCTCATTGTGAGGAACTTCCTCGTAATATTCAATCTAAACCAAATCTCTCTCAATTTAAAGCCATCACCCCTTGTCCTATCACTATGTGTTCTTGTAAATAATCCCTCTCCAAATTTCTTGTAGCCGCTATAGGTACTGAAAGTCCTCAATGAGGTCTCTCTGGAACCTTCTCTTCTCCAGGCTGCACAACCCAAACTCTCTCACCTATTTTCAAGGAGAGGTACTCCAGCCCTCTGATCATCTTCCTGGCCTCTTCTGGACTTGCTCCAACAGATCCACATCGTTTTCATGACAGGGATCCCAGAGCTCAATGCTTTACATAACAATATATAACAATATTATATTGTTATATATTAGCAATAAATGCTAGGTTGTAATAAAAAATCTTGTCTTTTGGGATAGAAAATATTTAGTTGTCTTAGACTCTTCTCAAAGGAGCTATACTTAGAGGTATGAAATATTTTAGTTTCGAAAACAAAAGTCCTTGAGGCACTTTGAAAGGCAATTAGTGTTGACAGCATGGGCACTATATATCTCTCTATATATCTCCAAGTATATAAAAAAATGTTCTGGAGACTACTTTGCAAGATTTATGTATTAATGAAAATACTAACTCAGGAGTTGGGAACTGCAGGTTTTCATTTCTTACTGTTCTGTGTGCTTCCTGAAGGACTGTTTGTAAAGTTTAAGAAGAGAACTTAAACTAAGTAATGAAAGGGAACTGGGAGTTACAGTGTCTGAGGTATCTCACCATATGGAGATATCATTTATGAACCATATGTGTGGGGCACTGCATGGGCAGAAACAGTTATTCAGGATTAAAGTCCACAAAACACAGAACACAACTATAAACCAGCAAAAAATTAATTCCAAATGTGGGACAAGATGTCATTCCCTTAAAATCTGCATCATCAAGATGCTGATACCTTATCCTGATTAAGGTTCAGAGAAATGATCTCTATTCTGTAACTAAGACCATAGCTAGATGTCTCTCACAACATGCGTAAAGGTGCTGCTGATACATTTTTCTTTATGAAGAAGCTACTTGGTTAGGATGTTTTCCAAGAATGTGGAAATCCGTGTACAGCTCCCTTCTTGACCAGAGAGGAGCTGATAGTGTTTCTCTTCTCGCCTGTAAGAGTTCACTAAGAATTATGCTGGCGGGTATTACTTAGCTTTTCGTGTTGGGATGTTGCACTTTTCTGTGAAATAATTAAATATTTATTGGGACAGAGTACTGACACGTGGCTCTATAACTTAGAGTTTATAGCTCTATTACTGCTCTGACAAGTACTGAAGTCTAGGCTGTTTTGTCTTTAGCATACCCAAGGGTGGAACTGTCCCTCCCCAGCAAGTGCACAAACTCCAGTGTTGAAAAGTCATAAACGCAAAGCCCTTCTCCCTGTTTTCTCTTCACTCTTTTCCACCTCCCCATTGTCACCATACATATATTTAAATCTGGAAGGGGGAGGATTTAACAGAAAATATTAAGAACTCCACTTCAAATGCCCACTGTATCCCAGGGAGCCGTATGTTCATTCCTCTCAAACTGCATTTAGGGGATGCGGGATGTTGCGTTCAGTGGGAGGGTTGGTGACACGTAGGGGAGGAAGTGTAGCTGGAGTTCACCTAACTGAGCAGGTTGTGGAAGTATGCCAGAAACGTGGGGTTTGTGGATGCTGACAGTGCTTAGACATGTGGCTGATTGATATGGTCCAGACATATGATCATTTGGGAACAAACAAATGCCAGGTGCCTACCTAGAGAACATGGCTGTGTAGATGTGACACTACCAAGATAACACGCCTCCAGAGTTTCTGAGGATCTTGACTGCTTTAAAGCTGAGTCATTGCAAGTTGCAGCATCTACTTTGGCTTAAACCAAGCAACAGTTATCTGTCCATGTACCCTGGTACCTGACTTCCAGTGGTGCCCAGGAGCAGATGCTCAGGAAAGAGTCAGAAAAGACCAAGCCTGTATATTGAGTGCTTTAGCTGTTTTGCAAGTCTGATCTGAATTTGTTTGAACTAGAAGCACAGAAAGTGTTCAGTGCTGGGAAACTCAGCCTTAACTTATTTTAAAAACATTCAGCATGGTGTTCACCGCAGCTGACTGGGGATGTGCCCAATCTGCTGCTGGAAATCATGAAGACAGGATTTGTTTGTAATTTCACCTCTGCCAAAGAGCCTCATTACTTCTTTGGACCAAAGTTTATAAGACTAGCATTCACAGCTTGAAAGCATTTTCTTGAAATTATGGCTCTTAAATTTTCCCTGTTGGAGAAAGAAGACTTATTTCTTTTCACCCCTAGAAAATGTGAGATAGGGATTGAGCTGAAAGTGGTTTAAATTCAGGTCTTCCACTGCTTTGAGAAGTGCTCTCTCCCTTCCCAGTTCCAGATAAGTCTGGGGAAAGGTGTTGTCCATACTGCTGTCTGTGCAGCAGTATTAGTGTGTTCCTGCAGCCTGAGAGTGGGTATGTAGGTCTGAGCCCAGCTCCTCTGCTTAGCAAATGGTTACTAGCCTGGGAAAAATGTTTCTTCCCTCCCAGGACTCTCTGCATTGCAATAATCAGTTGCTAGCAAAAGAATGTTTCTCACTCAAGCATTGTGTAGATAGATACAATTGAAACCTTGAGATGTTTAGAAAATAAAATAACAGAGAACAAAAAAACCTAAAAAACCCGCACCTAGATGGAGGAATCCATCTGGTAAAACAAAAATGGAGTTGCTCTTTAGTATGACAATAGAAACTTTGCTTGAAGCTGCAGGCTTGTGCTCAGCTCTAGGCACTCATTAAAAGACATAAATTTACCCTTGTTTTAACTTCTATATTCTTTAATTTGGTCTTCAGTGCTGCTTATTTCTGGTCAGCAGTGTATTGACCTTTATCTAGATGGAAAGCTGAGGTGAAGGAAAGGAGCACTATGCTGTTGCACTTACATATAAATTTGGGAACTGAAGGTCTGCCTGTTCTGGTATCACTGCATGAAAAGATTATTTACTTATAGGGCATATGGTGCAGATACTTTTGCCATATTGAATGATAATCATTTGCAATTGCTGTGCAAGTTTGGTCATCACTCCGTGATCTCATATGCACAGTCTTCATTCAGCACAGTGTGGGATCATTGCTTTGACATGGTCCCCACAGATTCCAGTTCTTCATTTAATTCCTGTTGTTCCGTGCATTTCTTATGTTTAGAGGGTCGTTTTGCAAATGTATTTAATTGAATCATGCAAAAAGAATCCTCTTATAACTGCTTGCTTCAGGAATGCCTGCTATCCTTGTACTCAGTTATTATAAACACTGTAATTACTTCACTGTCCTCTAAGTGCTGGCTTGTTAAAAGCTGCAGTAGTAAAATCCTTACTTAAAAATCTTCTGCCTGAAGCAATTAACATATCATTAATCTGTTTCACACTAACAGCTTGTCTAAAAAACATTGACCTGAAGCCCCTTCTATATGGGCCTATTAAAATTCAGTCTCTTCTCTGGAATTTTGTTTGCTTTCTTTGTTTGTGACTTAATTTGTATGGCTTGATTTACTCCCAGGAGCCACATTTGATTCTGTTTAAGTGATTATACTTAATATGCAAGAGTCATTAGGTATGATCAACCATAATGTTTCATTAGAAGGGTTCAAAACATTGAGTTTTATGCGTCTGTTTCTTCACTAGATTTAGCACTACAGTATACATTTATCTGATCAAATGCAATTTATGTCTGTGGGTTGATTTTGTGGCAGAGCCAATTCCCAAGTAATTCTATTTGGCACTAAGTTCTCCTTCAAGACAGCAGCAGACTCTTTAAGGGGTGCAGTATAAGTGACATCTTGGTGTGTGTTTTGTTAGTCATGTTCCTTTTGCACCCATGGATGTGTAACAACCCTAACTAGATGATTATTGAACAACAGTGTTGAAGCTTAGATCCATGTTTATTAGGGTTTGTTTCATTTTTTAATATAAAATACCTTTGTAATTTTATTTTTATGCGCTATTAAGGTTTTCTTTACTTGAAGAGGTTATTTTACACACGTGCCTTATCTTCTCAACTGGGTTGACTGATGTTTAGAAATGGGTAACTGCAAAGTCACTACATTATTAAAACCCATATTTATTACTAGCTGCAGCTGAATGCCTTGCCCATACTGGGTATCCATGCTGGGTCTCTATTTATAAATTTGTTATTTGCTCTGTAGCTTGTCAATAACTTGAGTGCCAGAGCGTCTGTTAAATGTCATTTTAGAGTTGCTTCTGAATGTGTTTTAATATGGTCAGGCCAACGTTTCCGTTTTAAACCAAGATGTATCTATGCAGAACAGTGTCATCCTGTGGAGAGAAATGCTCTTGTGGTGCTGAGAGTAGGGCAGCATATATTTCATGCCACTCTCTAAACAGATGATTTCTGTCCCACTGGACAAGGCTTGGAACTGGACACCATTCTACTTTTGCCATCTCCTTGTGTTTGTATAGTTAGACATGCTCCTGACAAAAAGCCTTTTCCTTTGTTTCCTCTCACTTTTTCACAGTGCAGGGGAAAGGGACCTGGGGGTCCTGGTCCATGGCAAGTTGGACATGAGCCAGCAGTGCCCTGGCAGCCAGGAGGGCCAGCCCTGTCCTGGGGGGCATCAGGCACAGTGTCACAGCCAGGCAAGGGAGGGGATTGTCCTGCTCTGCTCTGAGCTGGGGCAGCCTCACCTCCAGTGCCGTTTTGGGCACCACAATATAAGAAAGGCATTAAGCTGTTGGAGAGTGTCGAAAGGAGGGCTATGAGGATGGTGAAGGGTCCTGAGGGCAAAGCTGCATGAGGAGTGGCTGAGGGCACTTGGGCTGTTCAGCCTGGAGGAGACTGAGGGGAGACCTCACTGTGGTCTGCAGCTTCCTCACAAGGAGCAGCACTGACCTCTTGTCTCTAGTGACCAGCAATAACACCCAAGGAACTGGCCTGAAGTTGTGTCAGGGGAAGTTTAGGTTGGATATTAGGAAAAGCTTCTTCACCCAGAGGGGGTTTGGGCACAGGAACAAGCTCCCCAGGGAAGTGGTCACTTCCAAGGCACCAAGCCTGACAGAGTTCAAGAAGTGTTGGGACAACACCCTAAGGAACATGGTGTGACTCTTGGGGCTGTCTTGTGCAGAGCCAGGAGCTGGATTTGATGATCCCTATGGGTCCCTTCCAACTGAAGGTATTTATGACTCTATGATTTTAGTTTAACATCACGATCGTATTGGTGTGCCTTGCATAAGGGTTTAGAGGACTCACTGGTTTCATATGTCCTTTTTTGACAGGGACATATGATTGTTCTGTTTAATAATTGTTTTCTACTGACATTAGTGGGATGGATCTGGGATCTTGATATTAAATTAAACCAGATCAGCATTGATGAAAGAGTCACATCCTCCACAACAGGTTTATTTGGGTTTATTTTTTTTCCCACATTTATGTAATATGGCTATCAAACAACCTCCAGGCAGTTTTTTGATCTGTGATTTGTTATTACATCTGCAAAGGATTGGGAGCAGGCCAGAACAGCTGCGAGGGACCAGAAACAATAATTTTCCCCAATGAAATTGTGCCTGAGTATCAACCAGCATACAGAATGAGCCAAACTTTTAATTAAGCAGTGAGTCTCTATTATGATAAGCATTGAGGTCAGACTATTGTGTAAATTCCACTTCTGTGTATCAAGGTCAAAAATGATAGATCTAGTTTGAAAATCTCACTTGACAAAAAGCTCTTGCAATTTTAAATATTTTTTACTAAAATAATTTTCCTAAACCATGATATGTTTCAACAAGAGAATACCAGATTAGTCTGAAAAAATTACCAACATAAAAATATCAGAATGTCCCAAGAGGCTTTTTCCACAAGCTAGCAGTTCCTCTGAACAGTGTGTGATATAATTCATTGTTTCTAATAAGATTCTGAGAAGTTATATTTTAGCTACCTGCAAAAACAAGCACATCAGCTCCTAAAGTATGCTTCTTTGTCCTATAAAGCTGTAAGGGTTCTGTAAAATTGATATTCAGGGACGAATGTACTCTAGTTAAGATTCATTCTAAAAATATTTCAGAACAATTTGTCTCACTTACACATTTATTAACTCTGATTCTTCACCAATCTGAGCAACTAAGCAAGAGAATTCACTGCCCTCCATGTGCAAAGGACATAGGTCTCCATAGAGATTTAAGAGTCCATTATATATTTCTGCTGTCTACCAATACTTCTTTATTAAAATGTTTCTTGAATAGTTACCAAGAATAAAGAATGATATCACCCCAAGACTTCTGGATCACATAAAGGTCACTCTGGAACTGATTTCTGGGATAGATGAATGTATCTTTGCTCAATAAGATAAATATATATGAAAGAGAAAATATAGAGCCTCTTTTGTTTAGTTTTTTTATAATCTGGAACAAATACTTTCAGGTTTTAGCAAATAGTAAATACAATCCCCAGAGAAACAACCTGGTAAATTAAGGAAAAGCTGTCAACTGGAAAATATAATTTATCTCCACAGTCGTTTTTGTTTTTTTGGTGTTTTTTTTTAATTATTTTTTTTTAATTATTTATTTATTTATTTATTTATTTTTTAATAGTAAAATTACAAATACTAGACAAGTACTACAAACATGGGACTTTGTGTATTTTTAGCTTGTACATTTTACACATTTGCTTGTCCTTGATCCTCACTCATACAACTTTAATCTGTCACAGGTTATAGTGAAAGCTGTCCCAGTTTAGAGATGAGACAAATTAGTGCTTGTTTGCCATTATAATGTTTAGCTGGATTGTGAATTAAGCATTTGTCTAGACCTTTCTGTACTATGTAGGAGTGAATTTCACCCTTTTTCACTCTCCTCCTTTCTGAAAAGAACCTTTAGGAATATGTTTCTTTTTCCTACATAATATGTTTCTTTTTCCTATGTAATCTTGATCCATTTACCCATCCACATGGACAGTCTTTTCATAGAGATCACTTTCTGAGCTAATTTCTCTAACCATATTTGCCTTACTGTTGGAGCCCTCTGTTAAATTCTACCCTTCCACCATCAATTACCACTTTGGCTTATTCCTAATGTCTGTCATCCCTCTGCATGTCTCCTCCTGTACCTCACTAACTCTTGACTTCCACGTCTGCTTCTTCAGCTCTTCACGACATATTCAGTGAGCAACATTCCTGGTGTTGGCACCCCCAGTGCACAGAAGCTTTTCAGAGAGACTGACTATTTCATTTCATTTTCAAAACTGTGTTTGTCCCAAAAGAGAGGGGTTTCAGCCATAGCAAGCATTCCTGCTGCAATATTCTCCTCCTCTGCAATCAATATTGTCCCACTGTTTATTCTTGTTTCTCCAGTTTCTCTTGTCTTGAACTGAAATGGACAGTTTAATAGAGCAGAACCCTCATGTATTAAGCCAAAACAGATCTTGTGCTGGATATTGGCTTGTGTGGTGCCTATTTCCCCCCCAACCCAAAAAACTAGTTTTACAGATGAGTTTTGAAATGGAATTTTTATTATCATTCAAATATCTCATGTCTAGAAAATGTCAGGTTAGCTGGATCTCACAATTCCATCAGCCTGCACAGAGCTGCACAATGCCAGTGGGGAAAATGATTGAAGCTGCAAATGGATCTCCGTGCCTTTGAGTGGATTCAGCATTCTGGCTGCACCTCAGCTGATATGTCTGGTTACTTGTGCTTTTCTGACACGAGGGCAGCCTTTTGAGCCTGTTGCTCCACAGTTATAGCCCAGATAGTGGTGTTCAGTTCATTGCTGTAGCAGTATAACATTTCTTCTCTGAAAGCACAAACAAACCAAAATGATGGCGTTTCCCCAGGTCCTCCAGTTCTTTTCAGAAGTGTAGGGGAGCCTACCTGGTTTTCAGAAATGCTGTGCCCTGTCACTGTGTGTATATATATACATATATATATATATATATATATATATAAAATCTCAGCACTTTCAAGTAGTCATGGTGTCTCTTTCTGAGAAGAGACAAGTCAAACAACTGTCGTGCAAGCTGGAAAAAAATGGAAATAGCAGTAACAGACATAGTGGATTTGAAGTCCATTTTCTCAGAAGGCAGCTTTTGAAACTCAGGCATAAACAAAGCAATGGTAACTTTTAAATTATTGTTTTTTAAATGAACCACTAAAGCAAATTTGATCTGTGTGAGTTGGTTAATCACCACAAGAAGGAGTGAAAGGATCCCTTGAGAGATTTCAGGTCAGTCATTACACCAAGCTGGTGTTGTCTCTCACACATTTTTTGGTGTTGTGTTAGTTTGTAGAAAAGCAGAGGTAACAAAACTGACAACTTTATGTCTTCCTAAGCAGTAGGAAGATTCATGACAGACATATGCCTTCACTTATGTAATCAGTATTCTTTTTTTGAGATATCTTGTACTTTTTTGGACAGAAAATGCTCCTGGCACACCCAACGGTATCTTTGCTAGGTCAGCAGCGAGCCTGTAATTAGATCTTTCAGTATTCAGGATGCTGAATACATTGTTGCCTGAAACAGTCCATCTTCTGCAGTCATAGGTGTATTTATTAATGCTGCTTCTTAATTCAATATCAATTTATTTATTGGGTTCATTGGGCTTTTTCCCCATCTAGGGAATGTGCCTGATATACACGGATATCTTTGCGCTCACAGTGGGCAATTCTGTTACTTTTGAGGTTTAGAATCATCATATATTACTCTTTGCTTGCAATTGGTGATCATCTTACCCTTGGACAAGGACCAAACACCACCTTATTGGTGCTCTGTTCTATGGATAGTCATCACACAGAGGGGAGGACGGGTCTGACATCCTTGCTCAATGCTGAACAGAGAGGAGTGCTCAAGTTGTAATGATCTCGGAAAACCAATCTTTGTGCCTGGCTTCACAGGGCTTTGTTGCAGCTCAGCCAAAAGAAAATGAAGACCTGGATTGCTTTTGTGAAGTGTCATCAGGATGTTGGTCACAGATATTCAAAAGAATATTCTTAGTTAACTATAGCTAAGAAAACAGACATGGGGATGTTTCCAAACCATGAAATTACATTGCTGATTGCAGATATTTGTCTTAGTAGTAGAAACTACATTTTTGCCCACAGCCTTCAAAAGTGTAATATTAGAATTTACCATCTCTTTTAGGGGCACCTCTACTGACCCCTGTTTGACTAAGTACTGCACAAAAACATGTCAAGAAGATGACCTTGCCTAGCTTCAGCTTTGTTTATAAGCTAGTGAAATGTGGTATCAACCTGGTGGTGGTAATTATGTAATAGGTTGTCAACATGGGGGTTGCTGTCGTGGTTTAACCTGTCAGATAGCTAAATATCACACAGCCCCTTCTTCATTCACCCCTTCTCAGTGGGATGGGGGAGAGAATTGGGGGAAAAAAATAAATTGTGATTTTAGACAAGACTGTTTGACAGAGCAGAAATGGAAGGGAAAATAGTAATAACAACAATAATAAAGGTTTTGAATACACCAAACAAGTTACACCTTCCATCTACTGACCAGTGACCAGCCAGTGACCTGAGCAGTGACCTGAGCAGTGACCCGTGGCCAGCTTTCCCCCTGGCTTACATACTGAGCATGATGCCATATGGTATGGAATATCCTTTGGATCACTTGGGGTCTGCTGTCCTGGCTGTCTCCTCCCAGGTTCTCGTGCTTCTCCAGCCTTCTCACTGGTGGGCTGGTGTGAGAAACAGAAAAGTCCTTGGCGTAGTGTAAACACTGCTTAGCAACAACTAAAGCATCAGTGTCTTACCAACTTTATTCTCATCCTAAATCTACAACATAGCCCTGTACCAACTTCTAGGAAGGAAATTAACTCTATGCCAGCTGAAACCAGGACAGCTAAATATACAGAATAGCACACAGAGCTGTGTTCTGTTGGCATTAATAAATATCCAAGTTGTTGTGAGGCTTATGAATACAACCAGAATTGGAATTTGAGCCCTTGCTAATGAGAGGTGAGGTTGTAAAGGTTTTAGAGTAAAGGACATAAAGGTGATTTAGGCGTTTCAAGCAAATACTCATCAACAGTGAAAGTATTTTCAAGTTTTTAATCTGAAATTCTTCCAAGTTTGTATATACATCTCTACCCAAACAAACATCCTTGATTGCAGAAACATCCCAGCAAAAGGTCCTACCTAAGCTGCAGGGACACATTGCAAATGCATGGAGTTGCAGACAGCTTTAGCATGAGCTGTTGCAGTCAGACAGTTTTTAGGCTGGATCTATTGCCTCATCCAGGGTTTCCCTTTGATAGTATCAACTGGACCTTGGTGTCAGTGAGCTGTGACAGGGGCACTGTTTCTCAGGTCAGCTCGAGCTGGTACCTCTGAAGGATTCTTGGTCCAGGATGGCCTGTGCAAGGTAGTATGCATGGAAGGGGCATTACACATACTAGGAGACTTCCTCCCTGCAACTCTTGGTATTGCCTGGTACATAAGCATCTGCTCCTTTTCTCAGTGTCAGCTGCAGTTGACAATGACATTTATTTAATCAAGTTTCAGTAGCCCTTATGCTTCTGTGCTTCTACAAGCTCACAGAAGCCCAAACCCCTGTACAGTCCATAATTTTTTAATAACCTTGGTCAATGGCTAATGTTAATTAACTAAGTTCTTGGAGTCCTCATACAAAATATAAGTTTCTGCCATCTCCCCATTAGGCAATGAAAGATTCTTATCCAGCATTGAGGTCATGACAGTTGTCACAAAGGAAATTGTCAAACATTGGCAGATCCATGGAGTTCAGCCTTCTGCAAAATATTTAGGGAATGTTGTTTTCCCTTTCACTTCACTTTGTTGTCTGGTTATCAACATTTAGGGAGTGCAATGATGTATTCTGCAGTTTAATGAGCTGATTCATTCTACTTGACTTACCTTTTGGGTCCTTTCCCTTTGATATATATCGGTGTGAAGCATTTTCTAATGCTTTGTAGGAGGGAAGCTGGATAAAGGGATATGGCACTATGTTTTGCCAAAGGTTTTGTTTAGCTGCGGTCTTTTTGCATGTCAGCATGAGTATTGTGGAGCTCTGCAGCCATGACTTAGCAAGGCAGCTTGCCACTGTAATGACAGCCACTGCTTATTTCCCCTCCCGATGGCTCTGGCTGAAACAAATGTTCTTCTATACCAACGTTTAGGATGCTTCAAGCAAAACTATTTTGAGAAGTAAAAGTCATGACAATATGATTCATGGCTTTGATTTTGTGGTTTTGTTGATGGTTTGAGGTTCTTTTTTCTTTTATTTAATGCAGGCTTTATATTCTTGTATTAGTGTAAAACACCTTTGGTTATCCTAAATATCACTTTTTAATATTGCTCTCAAAATGGAACTGGTTTTATTACTGCTATTGAATAGACTGACTTAATTTCACTGTTTCTGGCAAGAAAAAGCACAAAATTTAATACCAAGTGAAATGTGGATATCTTCCTCCTCTGTAATTTCTCTGGAGGTGTGTGTAAATAGGAAGAATCTGTGTGGGCCAGTGGAGGAGACAGGAGATTGGTTTCTATTCTTGGATTTGCTATGGACCTACAGCACATCATGAGATAGATCAGAATTCACTTTATCTGAGTGGCTTCTTATTTAAGCATATTTTCTGCGAGGTTATCATGCAGTACATAGCAGTCTTGGCTGTTTCTCCTGTTTTGAGTTAGAATCACAGAAGGGTTTGGGTTGGAAGGGACCTTAAAGACCCTGTAGTTCCAACCCCCTGCCATGGACAGGTGCACCTTCCAGGCTACACAAAGTCCCATCCAGCCTGGCCTTCAACACTTCTATGGATGGAGCATCTGCAGCTTCTCTGGGCAAATTGTTCCAGTGCCTCACCAGTCTCTTGGAAAAGAATTTCTTCTTAGTACCCAACGTAGACCTGCCATCTTTCAGTTTAAAGCCATTCTGCCTTGTCCCATCGCTACATGCCCTTGTCAAAAGCCCCTCTGCAGCTGTCTTGTGGCCTCTCTATGTACTGGAAGGCTACAATAAGGGCTAGATCTTGTCCTAAACTCTGTGTGGTAACACACACACAGTCTTGTTCTCCTCACAACTGAGGGGGTACAGTCCTTTGAAAGTAACCATTCTAACTCTCCTGACCAAAGTAGAGGTGTACTTAGGAATAAAAGAAGAACTGTCCCCAGAGGCCAAGGCTGCCCACAGGAGCCATTTCACTAAGTCCTTCTCCATCAAAAACTCTACCCTTACATTCATAAATGCCCTATTATCTCTAATCTGAGGTCAGTCCATGCCACCTGTGTGGAACAATGGTAACCAAGCAGTTCCTCACCTTGCACCTTAATATAATTGATACTAATTTATACAGTCCCTCTCATTATGATTGTTACAGGGGACCAGATAGAAATGCAACATCAGCAGTTAGGTAATTGCAATTGAATTGAAAAGAGCCCATTTGCAAGGGTGCAAAGTTGGGAATGGTCAATGGGCAACAACAGGCTCTGCTACACTGCACAGAGGGAAGGACAAAGGCTGTCCTCATCCTCTCTGTTCCTTCCATCATAGTGCCATTTGACTGTATCTTTAAAATATTTGATCCATTTCCTTGTAGGCCCCAAGAGTTTAGGAACCACTTCTGCTCCTGGATAAAAGTGTAGTTAAGCTCATCATGTGCTGCACCAGTGTGTATGAAATGTGGGAACTGCTCTGTGAGATCCTCCTAGCCTGGAGCACACTGCAGTGATTTCTGTTTTGCATCTCTGCAGTTATGTTTGCTGCCTCAAATCTATTGTGCACCTTTCTGGAGAGTCTGATGTTCATTTAATTTATTTTTGGTTTTCAGGGCAAAGTGCACTAACTGGGGACTCAGACTTACTATGTAGGTCTTCTGTTAAGAACTTGACCTCAAGCTATATATCCTAGGGGAGACTACTGAAGTAGCAGTTGAGCTAAAGGGCTGTATATATCCTTGGGATTTTTGACAGACCCAACACTGAGCCCTGAAATTGGTAGGGAATTTTCCACACTGTGCCAGGAACATCTTTGGAGAAAAATTTTATTGGTTTCAAGAAGAATTAAATGTGAAAAGCACGATTAAAAAATAGTGTGTTATTATAGCAATCAAAGCAGTTGGCTTTTTTTTTCTTTCCTAGTTGTTAAAAAAAAAATAAATCTAGACTGATGCAATAAAAAAATGACACAAGAAAATAAATGTATCAAGTTGTTATGGCAACTGAAATATATAGGTTGGAATTTATGTATCCAGAACTTCTATGTGAGTAAAATAAACATTATCCTTGATAATTAAAATAGCATGCAAAAAATATTTAATTTAAAATCATTAGCCATGTTTTTCTTTACAATTAATGACTTTCTTTCTTTTTTTTCAGTTTCCAAGTGTTTGCGTTTGCTTCCAGCTGTGGTCTACTTGTATTTTCACAACAAGATTGTGATTTCACTAATATGAGCTAAAGTGTGGAGGGACTCCACTAAAGCTAATGAATAAAATGTGTGCAGGTGGGCACAACTGGAATCAAACCATGTGCTTTGGCACCTCACTCTTGCTGCAGGTGACCTTTCTGCTTGCAGGGCCTCTTGGCAGGTGTCATTACCCCATGCTTGAGGGGATCTCCCAGCAAACACAGCTCTCTGGCTTTCTTCTCAGCTTGAAACAGTGCACATGGAGCTCCTTCCAGAGCTTGTTTCTGCATACAGCCTGTCGTCTTCAGCTGTAGGTTTTGCTTCAAAGATAATTTATGATAGTGAATTCTAAATGAGCATTCATTAATTATGTTCAGCCTTTTAATTTTTCTAGTCCTTTTCCTCCAGCCTTCATAAAGAGTTCAGTAATAGCTTCTGCTTTATTTGAAAGAAATAGATCTTTAATATCCCAAATCACTCTTCATGTTTTATCTTCTTTATGCCCAACAAAGTGCAGGCTGATAGCTGAAAGGTAAAGGAATGAGGATAATGATCTGACTCAGATCCCAGTGAGCTGAGGAAAATGCATTTATTTGTTTAATGTTTTAATCTCATTCATTCTCATATTCAGAGGTGTCTCAATTTGCCCTATGGAGTTTAAAAACACTGCTACCAGGAATGTTTTGGAAAATTACCCATCAGCAATACGTAAGTTAATTGCCTCCATTTCTTGTGGGCAGATATCTGCCTGGCATGGAGCTACAGCTGGGGTGTGTCTTTGCCTGAAAACTGCAGCCAGTCTGTCCAGGCTCATTCTTTGAGTGTCATTTGAGTGTTCATCCTTGCAGCAGAGTTCATCTTTGTGATGTTTTTTTTCTCGTTTTTTCTCTTTGTCACATCAGATCCTGCCAGCCACCGCTATTCAGTGTGCCAGGTCTCAGCAGGGGAGACTATTTGAGCAACAGCCCACCAAGGCTTGTGTTTGCAGGGGCTCTGGTGGCTGCACAGTGCCCTGCTCCTTTCCCTTCCTGCTGTACAAGTCATCACACATGGCAGAGTCCACTGTTGTGTGACCTTAGTGACTCTCTGCTGCCTGGGAAAGGAGGCATATGAGTGCCTTGATTTGCCTCCCAGCTTGAAAATAAAGCTCTGCACCAGCTCTTCTCTTTTTCCCCCTTGCTTCTCTCTTCTGAGACCCCTCCTGGAATACTGCATCCAGATCACAATGTAGGAAAGATATGGTCTGTTGGAGTGAATCCAGAGGATGGGTACAAAGATGGCGATAGGGCTGAAGCATCTCTCCTATGGAGTCAGGCTGGGAGAGCTGGAATTTTCACCCTGGAGAAAAGAAGCTCCTAGGAGACCTTAGAGCATGTTCCAGTACATAAAAGGAGCTTAGAAGAAAGGTAGGCACAAACATTTTTGTGGAGCATCTTGTGACAGGACAAGGAGTAATGGTTTTAAACTAAAAACCATTTAGATTTAGATTTATATATAATAAATAAGTTCTTTTTTTTTTACAATGAGGGTGGTGAAAGACTGGAAGAAGTTGTTCAGAGAAGTGATGGATGACCCACCCCTGGCAACATTCAAAGTCAGGCTGGTTGGGGCTCTGAGCAATCTGATCTATTGGACGGTGTCTCTGCCCATGGCAGGGGCATTGGAACAGGTGACCTTCAAAGTTCCCTTCCAACCAAACCATTCTATGATTCTATGACAAGTGACACCAGAGACAGAGCCTGGATCAGTGAAATGAATCCTATGTGTGTCTTCTGGTCAGTCACCAGGCTTGAGTTTTTGGGGCCAACTGACTCCAGCCAGCTTCATCTGAGCTCTGTCTGGGAGGAGAAAACCTGATGCATGAGCTAGTGTCTCGTCCCTGCCTGAATGCCCTGCCTGGAAAGTCAGTTTTCTTGCCAGTGCAGTGCAGCTAGATAATTGTGTGATATGCATAGTGAGGGAAATCACGTCTTTGTTAGTCCAGCAAAAGTGACTACTCCAGTAACTGATGGCTTGGATGAGAGCTTTTAGATGAATGGTCAAATCTGTACTGGGGACAAGCAAATGAAAAGTTCACCAGTGACATTCTGACATCCAGAAACACACTGAGAGCGAGATTTGCTCTCAGGAGGGTGGAGCAGCATTAAATCAGATCCTGACCTTTCTGAGACACAAGTCAACAGCCAGATAATTGTTCCTGAGCTGTAACACTCTTTAAGGCTGTCATAAAATTTTCTGAAAGGTTGAATCCATATTAGTTAAAGTGAAATCATAAAAATCCTAGGGCAAACTAAATATTACTCCAATATTTATGCTCACTTTCAAATACAGTAACTTAAAAAAAAAATTAAAACACTTGTGATGTGATTTGTACAGTAGAATCCATGCTCGAATGTGTACTTACTGGTCATATTGGGAAGACTGGTACAGAAGGGACTGAAGGACATTCTTACAGGGTTCTACAACATCACCCTGACTTAAGACAGCTGCAAAGTCTGAGCTAATGCAATGTGATGTGGAGCAAACCTTGATGTAATCAAAAAGTGAACAAGAAACCCTGAAATGGAAATAAAATCCTTTCTGACATCTAAATCATTTGACATGGAACTATGCCTTTCTATAGGGCCTTAGAAAAACCAAATTAGAAAAGAAAGCTCTGCTATATTATTTCTGGATTGAAATTTATGCCCAGCTGAGGCAAATTAAACTGCTTGACTTCTGTGGGATTATATTTCTGATTTTAGTTTCTAGCATGGCCTGCTCTGGGATTGTCTGAGTTTTCAGTGATATTGATGAAAGTCATATCCTGTCAAAAAAATTTGTTGAATGACATTTCTTCCTATAATAAGGAATAAAAGAGGCGCACATCTTATGGTCTCTAGAATTATTTCTCTGCATGGCATTGCAGGAAAAAACTCATCAAGCCCTCTATGATGCTTTGTCTCCCACAGTCTGTCCAAGATGTACAATTTTTTTTTTTTGGTGGCCCAGTGATGCTGACAGCATGTTTAGAGAGCTGTCAACTCTGTGCAGGTATGGCAGAAAGGTGCAGAGCTTGGAGGACGGATCACAGGCACAGAAGGCATTCGTGCTGTTGCTGGCACCGTTGTAAATTATGAACTTGACTTGAGTCCAGTTCTGGTTCACACACAGATTGAACAGAGTGTGAGCAGGTTGGCTGTACCTGGCACAGAGGTGTGCTCTGTTCTTTGCTACTAGCAGTGTCCTGCTGAGCATCTCAGTTCAGCTCAGGTTGCTTCCTACTCCAGCATAGCTGTTGAATGAATTAATTTACATCAATGTCCTATAAAATGGATAATTCCAGCATATATTATGTTGAAATGTAGCTTTTTAGATGTTCTAATGATTTTCAAATATGCTTGCTCTAGAAAAGTTAATTAAATAAAAGCAGTATTTCTCAGCACTAAATGTTTCTGGGAGCATTTGGTTACCAGAATGATAGATTTTCTGACAGATATCAGCATCCAAAAGTTAACAAATCACTGGGGTTTTTTATTCCTTTCCTCTCCTCATACAAATCACTTGGGGCAAGCAGGCATTTATTGACAGGCTCTTATGAGACTGGAGCCAACTGGTGATCCAAAGTGCCCAAAGAGATCTCAGGGCAGCATCTGTTTTGAATTTCTCTTGCTAAAAGCATAAAGGAGAGTGTTCCCCAAGCCGGGGGCTGTAGGGGAAGGTGCGTTGGCTCTCTGAGCCCTAGCAGTTGCACACTTATTTGAGCTTATGGACTATAGTTCCTCACACTTCCACCCAACCTCCTGGGCCCTTGGTAAAGCTGATCAGCCTTTTCTAGCCACATATGTCTTAGAAAATATTCCACGTGTGCAAATAAATTCAAAGTCCTGGAAACAATATCCTAGAATGCGGAAGAGCAGAATAAAGTTTGCACGTATGTTTCCTGGTTTTTTTTAATATTTTTTATATTCTCAGTGTTGGGCTTCACTCCAAGAAATAAACATGTGGTAACTATTGGGGATAGTTATACATTCCTCCTATTGATATATCCGGTATAAATTCTGGAAATCCTATAAATTCTTATGTTAGACTGGGGAATTCATCCACCATTATATGGCTTGGCTGCTGTAGGAGGACCTCCCGTAGAAACTCATGGAAACCCCATGTGCCATAATTGCCTGTGAGGGCAGATGCTCCTTCTGTCTGGTTGCTGGCTCAGACATGAACTGGAACCTGTTGCCTGCTGAAAGTGGAAGAAGTGACTAGTCTTTAGTCTTTCATAACTCATATGTATGTACTTTGGCAAAAAATAATCAGGCAGAGTTTTGTTGTCAGTTGATTGTGTCACTTGTGCATGTCCTAAAAAGCTACCTGTGAGATGTATTATAAGCACAGAAAAACTTTACTGAGCACCATTAAAATTAGAGAAAATTGGCAAGGTAGGTAATGTGGTTACTATTTTATTAATAAATATTTAAATAAAGCTGTGAGTTTGCACAATGAAAGAAATGTGTTGAAGAGATTATGGTCTAAATAATATCTGCTAATTATAATCTAAATAGATTAGTGTTAATTATTGTACAAAATTAGAAGCTGACTTTAGGTGTGATCTGCAAGGCTCATGGTTACTAACCATGAGTTACTATCATGGCTACTACCATGTGAGTAAAGTTAGCAGGTGAAGTTTTGATCTGCCCTAGCAGTGTTTGCGTATGAATTATCTTCTGTTTCTCTGAATAATTTGAAAAGAATAAAATCTGTGAGGAGGAAGATAGAGTTGTTCCAACTACCAGCCCTCTAGATGCAGGAGTGTGATAAAAAGTCTATAGTTTTGGCAGTAATTGTAGCTCAAGCTTGAAGTCATTATTTCCAGAACCTCCTGCAAGGATGTGTGAGCATGGCACACGTTGCCCACTGCATTTGTGGTGTGTCATGGTGGGGCTGCCAGTCCTTCATCTGCTGGTTGTGGTTCAGGAATAATGATGTATTGCTGAAACACTTCCTTTGCATGAGCAGGCAGCTTTTGGCTATAAAGTATACAAATAATTTTTAGCAGGATAGACTTTTTGTTGGCCTCCAAAGGGACGGTTGTATGTAATCAAGAACGAGAAAAGACTCAAATCCAAGATTGTTAGTTTTTAATAAATCTGTCACAATGCACAGCAACTACGCTTTCTGTCTCTTGGTTTATACAGTCCTATTTATTTCATAACACAGAATTAAATATCTCCTGGTGTTCAGATGGATTTGTAATGTATGCTTTGTTTAGGTTGGGAAACCATATATTGTTTTGCTAATGATTAGTGAACCTTAATGCACTATATAGAATAGAGAGATGTTCCAGATTTATTACAATCACTCTTGCTTGAGCTGTTTGAACCCCCCTAAAGTCCTTGATTTTCTACTCTTTAGAATGAATTTGTGACCCATTTCCCTAAAGAAAACAATGGAAACATACATAGCATCTTATGACATTGTTTTATGTTCTTTCAAAATATTGGAGCCAACTAATGGTGAAAAATTTGAGAAAAAAACATGTAAAATGTAAACAAAATAAGTTTCTTATCCCGTTTTGCAGCTGCACTCATTTGATAAATGTTACCATAGAAGTTTCTGCTGGAGTTTGTCAAACCCCTTTAGAGAAGTTGCAGGAGCTGAGCTCCTTTAGGATTAGGATCCTTTAGATCTTGATGATTAGAGCAAATAAAGAATGTATTGGTTTGAACAGTTTATATTGTTGCCTGTAAATAATAACAATCAAAAACATTTATGTCAGGTATTCAAAGCAAAGATGAAATGAAAATTTTATGCATGCTTTTTAGCTCCTCACAAAACCAATTTTCTCTTCCTGAAAGAAACATTTAGGGAGTTGCTTGGGTTTTTTGTAGGCTCTGAGGCAAGACCTGGGTTCAGTTTCCTGCTGTCCTTGAAAATTTTGGCCTCCTTGTCTTTCTGTCCCTTACTCCCTTCCAGATTACAAATGGGGGATATTCAACACCCTTTGGTGACTAGAAACCAGCCAAGGGAATGAGTGGTTCTTCATGTGAGGGAAGCTGTAACCTCAGAGAGGACTTGTTGAGTCCTGTGTACTTAGCCCCATGTAATGCAGAGCTGCTGGGTCTGATCCAACTTTTAAATGCAGTTTTTACTGGAGCACAAGACTCATCCATTGGTTCCAGTGCAGCAAGAAGCACGTGTCTAAGTAGTTGGCTGGACTAGGGCCAGCACTCAGTCTTTTGCTGGACCGAGCCCTAAATAAACAAGCTAGGATCAGAGGAGAGAACATTTGCACATGTGGGTGTGATTTGGCTGTTTCTGTAGCACTGGCTTGTTGTTTTCTAAGTTGTGCTGGCAAAGGCTGCTCTACTCAAAATGCTAACAATTTCTTGCCTGTAGTGTTAAAATTGACTGCACTCCTGTTGAACAGGCTAAAACAGGATGGGTCTAAATCACTCAGGGTGCTTGTGATGCTGGGCACCCACAGACACAAGACATGGAACTCTGTTGGAATCCTCCCTACTTTCCTGTTTGTGCTTTTGCAAAGTGCTCAGAAATTCTTTGAGATCTGAGTTAGAGGCAGTCATCACGTTTCATTCAAAGGCTGACTCTCCAAGCACATTATTTCAGGGCAGAGCATTGTAAACAGAGATGTCATTTGTAATATTTACTGTCTTAACGTAAAATCTACAGTAATATATTAGATTTCCATCAGGAAAATTGAAAAAACAAATAAAGCCATTTACTATGTCTTCTGCCAAAGATATTATTTGAAGAAATACTGTGTGTTTTACGAGGGCTTTGTGTAAGCAATGTAAGATTGAAATCTGTGTAAATGAAGGAAAAGTAACAGAAAAATACATTTGAATTTAAAAGATTTACACATATGGTTACTAGTCAAGCATGAAACCTTTTAAAAATGTTTCACTTAGGAGAATGTCATGAATTAGAAGTAAGAAAACAAACCAGATAATTTGTTTGTTGCTGTAAGGAGATATATATCCCTGCAGGTACTCCAGATGAGAGCCCCATCATGGTCATCAGGTCTTTTTGCCAGGGCACTGATTTCCTTCCTTATCTTTATGTTCTGTTGCCAAGAGCTGCAGAGAACCTTGAATGCCTTCTGAAGTCACACAGAGATTATGATAAGCATCATCTTGCAGGTTTAGCCTATTGAGACTTTCACAGACTTCCATGAGAGTGCCTATAGGATCAAACGCAGAAAGTTTTGCATGAAAAAACATTGAGATGAAAATCTTCTGTATAAGCCACCTGATACATATCTGAATTCAGGCTACCCTTTTGTGTGTACATGCTAATCTTTATGTTTAAATGTAATTGAATTAAAGCACACTTCTCAGCTATTTTATTTGTGTATTTTTCCACCCTGCACTTTAGCCTGCAGCTTCCAATGGATCAGAAGGATCTGGCCAACGTGGTGAACACAACAAGGAGAAGCTGACTTTTGAAAACTATGTGGTAGACATGAAGACAAAGGTATTGTCCACTCTTTTTTTGTGATGGAGAATGAAATCCTTGTTTAATGAAGTTTTGCTGGAGGTGAAGTGTGTCGGATGTACTGAATTTGAGCTTCTGGATTTTTAAATTTCTGTTTAATGGCTGCATGTCCATTACCACATTTGAATGAGGCTTACGGCTGCAATTTATTGTGGTATATTGCTAGCCCTGGGTATTCTATGCTGACCTAAGCAGGATTTAATTTTTATTTTTATGTACAAGTCTTGTTCATATTGGTGATGGTTCTACAGATTTGCTGATCTCAAGGTGGTTTCATTTCAGTCTGTTTTTGAAGTTCGAGTTGTTGTGCAGTTAGTAGGTTTTATTCCAGGTGTTTTCAGTCTCTTAGTGTGTGTTGTAGCTTCTTTTCGGTCTGGAGTCAGTATGGAAGAATTTGAATGTCAGAAAAGCTATGATTTTAGTATGGGCAGCCTAATGATACCTATCATAAAACTCTCTTGAATGGCATTACTTCATGGCTGTGGTAAAGGGGCTGTGTTACACTTCCCTGTCTTCCTGCATGAAAGAGTGAAGCCGTAAGTGTTTCATTATAGTATCTCCATTATTTTCATAGGTTCACAACTTGGCTGGAACAATTCCCTTGGTCTTAGGTATTATTATGTAGACTTCAGCCTTGGTGTCATTGTGTATTTTTCCTTTTTGAAGTGAAAGAAACTTAGTAAGTTTTCTTTTAAAGTAAAAAATCTGGAAACATGATGAAAAGAAAAGAGACATTAACTGAGCAGGTGTGCTTGTGTGGCACCTTGTAGACTTCAGCAAAAGTTGTTTCCAACAGTAGAAACTTGTGAATTATTCCTCTTGTCTAAAGCTTTTCCATGGGCTTTATTTCCCTTTCTAGATCAATTTCCCTATTCATTAAATTTTAAAAATCTAAAGATCTAATTTTCTAACATGATTTTCTGAGTTTCTTTGTTGTTGTGTTCCCAATTTCCCAGTCAGAAAAACTTTTGTACCATATAGTAGCGTGGTGGTACTTGATAGTTGAAATACAAGAACATATATACTCATTGAAATTTGTCTTTATATTTATGGAATATTTTATTTCTCCAAAGCAAGGAGTTATGAAAAGTTTGATATATGCCTTAAATACATCGTGTCCATGAGGATGTTGTGAAAATCATGGGATGTAGTTAATCTCATCTCAATTTCACAACATGTTTTCTGTTATGAATGCCCAGATGAACAATGCACTATCCTCCTACTTAGAGTCACTGCAAACCTCGGACTGAATGTTTTTCCATCAGCAATTCTATGTACTACATTTTCATGCTGTTCATGTACAAAGTGTACCTGAGCGGAAACTACGAAAATTGGCAACTCCATTGCCAAACTCTAAGACATTCAGAGCTGTGAGTGGTGTTTTGTTCAGTTCTCAGTACCATGGGATAGTAGATAGCAGATGTTTTGGTTTTGTTTCCAGGAACTTGTGGTTTAGTGTGCCAGTTCACTTGAAAGCATCATTTTGTCTGATTTCTTTTTCAAGTGAGTGTGCTTGAGTGTTAGTGGCTGCTATGGCAGTGACACCTAGCTATTTAAGAGTGGCTACATGTTTGAACATACGTGCCAGAGCTTTTCAGTTGCTGATGATCTGTTGGTGGTTAGATTTACTTCCCCAGGAAGAATGCTCAAGAATGAAATTTAACTCCTCATTCACCATTGATCTTGAGAATTGAGAACTGCTTCTGGATGTATCGCCCTCGAGTACCATGTGGATTCTGTTGCAGAGCATCCCAGCCTGCATTAAGCCCGCAGAGCATTTGTAACTGAAGCACTTCTGTTTCATTCAGAGTAAGGGATTTGTGTTAAACAAGGAAACAATTATGGATTTGTATAGGAAATAATAGATAGAATAAACATTAGGCATAAGTTCTAAACTAAGGAAGGTTGCAGGGCTTTTGAAAGGCTAGTTTGTCCAAGGACCTTCAGAGCTGTAGGATGGGTCAAGGACCTCTACCCCATACTCTATGATGATGAAAGTGCATGTACTACAATTCTACAAGTCATATTGTGTTCCCAGCTTGCTATACTGCCTTCTCATAGGCCCCCAAACTGGTGAGCATGTGGCAATGAGACTGCTGGACAGGTTGCACTGTATCAGAAGTAGCTTTTTTGATTTTTCTTCTGGGGCGGTTGGTTAGCTAAAGTGGTGCAAACTCCCATGTACTATGTAAAGGGGTGGTAAGGTGGGAATGTACTTGGGGTAAGAAGACAGGGAATCCCCTCCTTAACTGTGAAGCAGAAACTTTTTTTCTGTGGCTGTTGAGCCTAAGGGCACCATGGCCACCTGGGTGTGCAGACCTTGTGGTGAAGGTGTGGAGCTTCCTGTCCACCTTTCCCTTCTCCCTGTGACCATTTTACCATCTACCATCAGGGCTTGGAGAGGCAAGATCTGCTTCCCCACAAAAAAGAAAATAGTCTCTTTCTTCTCATTGGAAAAGCTAGCAGATGGAGAAATTGGTCAGGACTCCAACATTGATTGTGCTAAATAGCAGTAAAATTTGCCATGCACGGGTGAAGGGAATGATTCGTGTTATAGCTTCTGTCTGAGACTCTCCTGGGCCTCAGGCCAGTTGCAGAGCTGCTGGTCTTAGGGCTGCTGCAGTTAGGAGGGAAAGAATTGCTAATTTGGTGATCTTTAAATTAACACCAGGACTCCTGGGCTTCTGATTCAGCCTGGGAACTACATTAAAATTCTGAGTGACTAAGGTATACAGAATATGCTTTCTGAAATTTGTATTAACTTCTCTTTCTGGATGAAGAAGGATTTGTTCTGACATTTCATCTGTAATACAGCTTTTAACTACATATCCAGGATCTACAAGATTAGTAGTTTCTCTCTTTTTTTTTTTTTTTCATGTGTACCACAAAGCACCCATCATAAAGAAACTGTCTCATGAGATTTTCCACTGTAGCATATACTTAGACCACTTGAATCCTGATGTTAACCTACTAAGTAACCAGCTGGAATCCACAAGAACTGGATTCAAGTGGTGTAAGTGAGCTCTGGCTGTAAAGACATAATTTGCCAACTACATCAATTGCCCTCTTGGAAGATGTAATCAGGAAACTATTTGTAGCTTGTTTGGATGCAGTATAGAACCTGAAAAGAAGAAGGAGAATATAACCTGGGAATGTGATACCATCAACAAGTACTCCATAATACACAGTTTAAGATACATTAGGAGTGAATAAATCTTTCTTTATATTTGTAAGAGCATGTGTGTCTTCATGTGTTCTCTGTGTAGGTGCACAGAGCTCTAGTCACTCGTTAAATTTTTCAAGATGCTGACATTACTAATGCAATGTTAACAGTCTGGTTAGATGCCTCCTTTCTTAGTGTCTACTCCAAAACTTGGAGATTCAATGCTCTTGTTTTTTATAATCTTTACTCTTTGAATAAAAGAAAATAAACCAGTTATGCTTTTAATTTTTTTTTTTTTAGCAATCTATTCTGCTTTACAGTTTTTACTTTATAATATTTGGGTTTCAAAAGAATTTAAGAAGTGTTTAAGAAGGTGCATAATGAAAGATTAAAAAAAATCAGAATATTTTCTAATGATTTTAGCTTTTGCAGAAGCTTGCTTTTACAAATATTGAATGCAGCAGGATGTTGCAGGCTCTGGTTCTAAATATAGTGGCCTAATTAAACCTTCTGCTTTGGTTATCCAAGTGGAAGTACCTGCATACAATGAGGACTTTAATATCAGAAAGGAGCATTAAATTGTTCAGCGTAAACTGCATTAAAAGACCATCTCATTTCACCCACTCACATCATATTGTTGGTTATTGTATGACTTAAAAACAAATACCTTGGTAAAATTAAAAGGAGAAGGAAGCAGTCAACTGGGCTGATGGTTTTCACACGGTGATCAACAGAGACACTGGTGTCACAGTGGGAAATAGTTGTTTTTCTTCCTATATTAAGGCTTCCCAAGAGTCAGAGCTCATCACAGAAGTTATTTTTTACCATCTAAGTTGACTATGGGCAACTATAAACCATGTCTTTTCACCCCAGATGGCTGCTCCTCAATTTTTGAGTTCTGGGTCAAGCCTTTCTATAGTAGATTTTAGTCAGGATCATATGTACATATAATAAAAAGGCTGGAAGAACAGAGGAAAAAATAGAACTAAGCAGTGATATGACCTCCAGAAATTAGAGCAGAAGGAGGTGTTGGTAATGACGGATAAAGCAGTGCTAAGGATTTGAAAATCTTATTCTTGGGGAGAAAAATGAATGGAAAAAGTATCTAGTTGGAGAAACAAAATTAAGCAGCTCAGCCTCCTTTTGGGGTCTGGGCTGGGTTGTTAATGGAAGTAAGGGACTGTATCTTTGAAGAAACACTGGAGACCTGTTGACAGTCATCTGTTGCCAGTCATTGTGTGTTAGAAGCTGTGACCGCGAGCCCTGGCAACCAAAATCAGCCTGTGGAAGTTTGAAGTTAGGGTCTTCATCCCCAAAAGCATGTCTCCCTTCTATGTGGGGCTATGGGAGATTATGGGGCTAACAAGTAGGTGGCAGTATTTTAGGGAGCAAACTGTTCAATTATGTATTAAGCTTGAGGAGCACATGTGTAAATTGTGCCCTGTTAAATGCCTATTGTCATATTTGATGGAAGGAGGTGACAGGAGGAGTGCAGGAGGAAGCTTTTTGGTACACTGAGGGAGCTGGGTGAGTAATGTTCATGTAAGCATCTCCAAAAGGTTGAAACCCTCTGTTTTTCAAATAAACTTTAAATAGGATCATGAATTCAGTGGATCATCTCACAAGAGTAGAGTTGCAAGTAGAAGCATTTAGAGATCATGCACTTGGAGACCAATTTCAAAATATATCTCCATATGCCAGTTTCAAGTCTGAGATGAAATTTTACAGCCAAGGTAATTATATGTATGAAATACTTCGCACCTTACTAGATCAGATTGAATCTATCAATTAGAAGAGAATAAACTGTTGGGTGCTTTACACCCAAGTGTTAAAATATCTGCTGATTTTAGAGTTGACTGAATTAACTTTTAACTGATAATGCTTACAGCACAAGGGTGGCTTACGTTGCACCATATTAATGGGTTCATTTCCTCTTAAGGAGACATTTAATTGGGTCTTACTTCAAGGATGTTTGGAAGTTCCCTTTTTCATGTAATCTATGGTTTAATAAACTTGTCTGTTTGGCTACTGGACTAAACCTCAGTAGGGAGAAAACCTGCAGGTTCTAGCCCAGCTGTAAACGCAAATCAAGTTTGTTTTGTGCACAAGTGTTTGCTTAGAGTGAATTAAAGCCTTAGACACAGTTTTAAGTGCTCTGGAGACTTTCTCTTTAAGATGCTGTATCCACCAGGACTTTAATAGTTGGGGGAGGGTTGATTGCTCTCTGACCACATATCTGATTCACTATGGATTTTGTAACTTTGGTAGCAGTGACCTCATTTTGGCAAAATAATATGTGTCATTTAGTGAGCGTCTCGCTGGTCCAACAGTCATGGGAATATTAGGGTTATAACCTGAGTACTTTATGGAAGAGAGATGACTCTTAAATAATCTTTTATTTTCTTGAAAAACTTGTTTAATTAAGAACATATTTTAGCTCTGAGTGAGAATGAGAGATCCTCAGCAAAGCACCCAGGGGAGATTGTGCTGTCCAGTGTGTTGAAAAGGTGAATTGTAATGTATGGGTGTCTAGACATTTCCTCTTGTTGCTGTCAACAGTCCAGTTGGCTGTATTTTTTTTTTTCCAGTGAATAGGAGCATTGATTTTCCTCTCCCTTTGGCCAGAGCTTTCATTTTACATATCTTTCCCCTTCTGAGTCTCTTTCTCTCTCCCTCTCTCTTTCTTCTCTCTCTCTCCTCCTCTATCTGGAAGAGAGGGAAGCCTGTAAGAGCTGACAGCAAGCTTTCTAACTCAGAATGATTCATGTAAAACACCTGAAAGGCAAGCTCTGCACCAGCATCACTGCAAGAAAGGTAGGGCTGTGGGGGCTTAAACAGTCTGTAAAACTCCAAGCAAAGCATAGAGAACATGAGATAAATAGATTAAGTCTGTGAATCTGTGAATGATGCATGAAAAGTTTGGGAGAGAATTTAAGGAGTGTTTAAGCACTGCTGTTAAAGGTGCTTTCTTTTAATTAAAAGTTTGATGCATTTTTCATAGGTGGGGGAAAAAAAAGGTTCCCCTACAAAGCTTTGAATAATGTATATAATGTAGGGGTTTTTCGATGGGTGGTAAACTATAATTATATCACTGTTGTGCTTGACAGATCCACGTGCATGTGTAAATATGCAAATCCCGGTTCTTTCCCCTGACTGATTTTTTTTCTGCTATAGCTAAAGTTCGCGTTATCCAGCTGTTATTTATATTCACTTCCCAAATCCGAATCTGACCCAGTAATTCTGAGCAATTGTAGCTGTGACGCACGAGTTCTCGCACGCACCTTCATGTTTCAATCATGCACTTCCAGCAATGTGTGTTTGTAGGAATCATGCTCTCAATAAAACCCCTTACAACCCAAAGCAGTTGTTTTGGCAGAGAAGTGACAGCACTGTGATAGATGGGCCCGATAGTTGTGTGTTTTGTGCTTGCTCTGAGTTAGTAGGGAAGAGGAGGGAGAGAGCGAGCGAAAGGGGGGAGGAAAAAAAAGACAGGGAAGGAGAGAGCGGGAGGGAGAGAGATTGAGAGAGAGAGAGCACGAGAGAGAGGCTGAGAGAGAGAGAGACTTGGCAAGGGAAATCTTATGGGTATACTGAAACAGCAGATCAGAATTGTGAAACCAGAGCTAGGGCTGAAATGTGATGCTTTTGCTCTTTTGTGCTTGTTGTGGTTCTCATCTTCCCATTTAGAGGGCTGCATACCATTCAACAGCACATTTTGATCTCAGATTGAACAATGCAGCAATCAAGCCTGATAAGCCACCTGGAAGTTTTGCTTGAGACGATTTCTAGTGGGTTTACTGATCCCTGTGAACATCATGACTGCCTTTAGCATTGTGGAGGAGGACTCGAGTTTCTTATGAGGGCCCCACTTGGAAAAGCCGGCTGTGCAGATTCAAGCCTCCGGTCCTGTTCATGCTATTCAAAAGCCTTTCCTCACCCTTGCTGATTTATTTTTATGATTTACATACACTCCTGTGGAGATTTACAGAATGGATTGTCTGTGCATTGTCACGACCAAGGTAGGACTGGAAACATTGCTGTTCTGTGTACATATTTCTCTGCTATTTTTCTGTTCCTGTAATTAAATAGATTGAGCATGTACTGTGTCAGGTTGCAAGATAAAGTGATGAATAAGCTTTGCTTCCACTAGCATTTTGTTCTCTTTATATGTAGATTATGCAGTTTGTTTCTATATGACTTCCTAAATGATATGTTTTTTACTTATTTTTTACTAGCAAAAGGAAAAGGATTTCATATTTTATCTTATCCTCTGCTTGCATCTATTAATAACTCTAGCAACTAGAGCACTTTCAGAATACATGGTATACTGCACATATTTTCTCAGCTTATCAGTTTATTCTCTAAACTAAAGAATAATAAAGAAAGGGGCATTATATGGGTCCTAGGATTTTAAGGAGGCCAATCAGATGTAGTTTAGATAGTCATGGTGTTTCTGATTGGAGAGATGCAAGTTTCTTGTGGCTTATTGTGGCTTTTTTCAGAAAAAAAATAGATTCGTTTTCCTCTCTAGGCCTGAAAAATAAAAATGCCTAGGTCCCAGTTCAGCCCTCTTATACTGATTTTAGATCTAGCTGGACTGTTTGGAAACAGTCTTTCTAAATAATTTCTTCTGAACATGAGTATAGACACTTTCTTTTCCAAAACAGCGGCATCAGGCTAAGGACCTCAGGATTAGGGACACTTCCCAACCCAAAGATCTGGTGTAGGGATAAGCTGAATGATTCCTTGAGACATCCTCAAACTTATCAAACTAAGTTAATATTAAATGGCAGGGCGATGACAAGGGAGCTCCCTTTCTGTTGGTACAGGGCAGGCAGCTCAGCGCGTGTTTGCAGCCGCCTTTGCACGTGGCAGTGGTGGGGTTTAGAAGGAGCACTTAGCAGGGGACATCCAGCTTTGGGGTTCAGCACAGTGCTCCCTGTTCTGCCTTACTTTTGATGAATTTCATCATTTCCACAAGGCTTGCAAAATCCCTGGGGTGGCCAGAACACCTGAAGGCTGAACAAATGTTTAGGCAAAGCAGGGGTTAGCACTGCTGTCATCACTGCTGTCATTTTTTGCGTCACAGCTATGCAGAATGGGGACACCCATCTGTAACATGGAGAAGGTCTGGAAGATATACCCTGGGCACTCATGGGCAGCAGAGAGGGGTGGTGGGTGGCCCCTGCAGAGAGCATGGAGCACAGTGGAGCCATGGAAACAGATGCCAGCTGTCATTCCCATCTTGCTGGTGGAGAAACCCATATGGAAAGAGAACAATAGGTGAATGAGGCCACAGAAGGAGGATAAATTGGAGGAGGCTGTGGCCTCATTAATTTCCTGTTCTTTCCATGTCCTCCTGGCTCCCACAAGCCATGCTGAGCCTGAGACTATATCCTCAACCAGCCCTGGAGCAGAAAAGGGGCACCTGTGGGTACCTGTTGATGCAACACCATTGAAAAACGCTCAGCAGTGGAGGTGCAGCACTGCTGAACAAAACTGGGATGCAGGATCACGCTAAACATCCAGTTTTTACACTCCTTAGTGTTGTTTTTCAGTTCAAAAGGTTGGAAAGAAGAGCTACAATTAGCCCTACTTCTGGGTGTCTTGTCGTGCAGTGGACACCTGCAATTGCATCCATGCTTGGCCTAGAGACTTTGGGATGGAGGTGTATAGGAATTGGATTTGGGACAGGGGAATAAGTCAAGTTTTAAGATGGTGTAATTGGAAAAGAACATGTCCCAGTAACTTTTTTTTTTTTTTATGTGTCAAGAGACATCACTTATTTATTTTACAAATTGGTGCTGAAAGTTTTCCACTGAATATTTTCCCAGGGCCTTCTGGGAAATAACAAACATGGATTCACTGCCAGCTCACTACTGCTGCTGCCTTGAGCAGGGCTCCCAACTCCATATACACACATTTTTCCTCTCAGCTTCTCTGTCTCTTGAATCCAACACTGAGTGTCTGAAATGATCTGAAAGTCAAGCATGTGATTGAGCCTCAAATATTCAACTCCAGATATTCAGTCTTTGCTGCCAGCTCTGGTGTTGGAATGAGATACAATGTGCCTTGTACGTGGCTTGCTATTTGCATGCATGTGGGAACAACATAATATCATATGTAATTGAGCTGAATAATGGCAAAAGTCTAGTTTCAGAACACTTTCATACTGCAACAGCTTGAAACCAAAGAAGTTACAGTGATCTGCTCATCTTACTCTGTGCCATATTTAAATAGCTGGACCAGTATTGTATTGGTCCATAATCTGATCCTACTTGCTTTATTTTCATTGGAGTAATTCTCCTTTCTTTAAAACAACAACATTTTTAATCTGTTTATGCTATTTTCACCAGTATAATAAGAACAGACCTTTTTCAGAGAATTTGTTATTTTTTAAAAAATAATTTTCATAAGCATGAATTCTACAGAGCAACAGTGTGATCATTTTTGACCTCAGATCTGTTAATTGTCCATATTTGAATAGCCATTTGTCTGATTTATGCAGATAATTGCCATTCTTTGTCTTGAAAAAGTGAATCTTGATGTCAGAGGGAGTAAATACATCAGGCTTATTCTTCAGATCTTAAGTAATTAAAAGGGAGTAAAAGATAAATACTTTTTAAACTGCAAAAGATGAAAACGGTTCAAAGAGTTGACATTTTTAACACTTGATCCTTAAATTTAGTCTGGAATTTTTTGTATTTTCATATTATAGGAAATGACATAAATGTTGTGGTGAAGTGCCCTTGTAGATTATGTTCAGTGGATCTACAGATCCTGCTTTGAACTCTGCATGGTAAAAGATGGCATCTAATAAGATTAATTTCTGATATACCTTGCCAAATCTTAAATCCTACTGGTGTTTTTTCAGCCGAAGTGTAACGTATGTTTAAGAAGGATTTAAGATATTAATTTGTACAAATTCTTCCTCTTTTTATTTCCTTCATTTTTTCATGTATTTCTGAACACAGGACTACAGAAATGCTGAATCAGTCAAGGACAGCTTCTTATGGTTGTCCTGG
Source organism: Rhabdornis inornatus (assembly GCA_013397075.1). Classification (NCBI taxonomy): domain Eukaryota; kingdom Metazoa; phylum Chordata; class Aves; order Passeriformes; family Rhabdornithidae; genus Rhabdornis; species Rhabdornis inornatus. The sequence continues at coordinate 2,073,889 of VWZS01004485.1, read as the reverse complement.
TTTATTTTAATTGATCATGTTCCCAGCATAGCATCTTTCCTTTACTGTCACATAAAGCACATTAATTGGTAGTATTGTCTTATCATCAGAAAGAATTCAGTATAAATTAAAGCTTAGGTTTAGCCTCCATCCCAGCAGGAGCACCAGGAGTTTTTGAAAGGGAAGAACATTCCCACTGTGCCTCCCAACAGGCAAAGGCAACATGCTGTCGTCTCCTCTAGGTAGCAGCTCTCCTTCCATCCTTCTGTCTTTTACAGACTAATGAATACAACAGGAGCTGCCACTGGTGGAAAAGAACATAAATAGCTCCATGTTCCTCACTGTAACAGGGCTGCTCCCCTGGAACCCCCAGTTCTTGGTATTAGGTGGCTTGGAAAAGATTATTAGTTTTCACTGGGAAAAAAACCCAAAAGCTTTCTGGCTCTAGTTGCTAGAAAGGAAAGCTCAGAGGTGGCAACTCTGCAGACTTAAAGCCCGGAAAGCCAATGACAGGGCTAGCTAAAGACCTTCTCTCAGGAGAGAGATTTTAAAACTTCCTGGGCAATCTAGACTAGTGGTTTAGTATCCTTAACATCAGTAACGTCCCTAAGAACTGTCAGTGTTGGTCGCCACTTGTTTTGTTTGGGAGTTGTATTGTGAGTTTTGCTTAAGATCTCAGATTTTATCACCTGAATTCTTCTGTGTTTTGAGAAGATGTACACAGAGGAGAGACACCACTTAAATAATACAAATTTATTCAAGAATCCTAAACCACTTACCATTTGTGCCTGACTCCTAAGTTCTCAGCATTAGCACTGGCAGCAGTAGGATTCCTGTGTCCCAGAACTGTATCTTTCAGTTTGTAAAACAGAGAATTTGCCTTCAGAACCAGGGAGAACACTCAGCTTGAACTTGTTTTTTTAGCTACAAAAATAAATTTCTGTCATCGAAATATTGAAAATTCTGCAACATTTACTTATTTTTAGAGATTCTTGTAAGCTTACAATTAAGTAGAGATTTATACCAGATTACTCACTACACAGGTCTTGCATTTAATTTGATTGTCACTGACCCCCATGGAGCAATTAATTGAAAATGTGATTGTTCACATGTCTGGAAAACTGGAAAAAAATTGATTGTGGTTTTTTTTGTTTGTTTTTAGGTTTGTTTGGTTGTTGTTTTTTTGTTTTGTTTTTTTTTCTCATTAATAAAAAGTTTGGTTCATTCCACTAGTGGAGAAGTTCAGCGTTTTGTTTTTATTTTTGTAGATTTTTAACAAATTCTGTATTAGTCCAGTTTGAAAAATTAACAATTTCCTTTAATGGCTGCCCATCCAGCACCTTTTCTAAGAATTTAATACACACATTTAAAACAATGAAATAAAGACAGAAGGAAACCCCCCTATTTTGTATTCCCCTATTTTGTATTGGTGCTGGGAAAAAAGCAGTAAGCTTATTTATGTTGTTAACCCATCCTAAAGTTGTATGTGTACAATTTTGAATGACAGGGTTGCCAGGAGCCAGCAACATCTGTCTATCCTCTTTTTCTTCTGCTCATCCAGCCATATATATGGAACAGGGGACACCACTGTGTGCACTTGAGGCCAAATTCTGAACAGATGTGTGATCAGAACTCACAATATGCATGATGGTCATGGAAAATAAGAAGGTACAGTGGTCAGTGACAGGACAAACATCTGTCTTATACCCTGGGTGTGCTATGACTTTTCTGTAGGTTTCTCCCACTCCACACACTCATCACCTCATTTTGTAGCATGAAGTTAAGAGTAAAGCAGGGGAGAACTATAAAATTTGTCTGGCTAGTTCACTTTGAAGCTACATTAAGTATATCTTTATAAATCCTTGTTGATAATGTGCTGTATTAGGGAAATGTAGGACCAGGTCTTGTATCCCAATAGGGTGCTGTGGATTTTCTGAGTGAGAAGGAAAACATCATTCAGCATTTAGGCCATAAAACTGGCTCCCAAACCCAACTCAGTCGATCTGCAGGGTGTTTTTAGAACATGGCTGAAGAATGGAAAAATGTAGAGATGGAACCACTGGGGTGACCTCGCTGTTCCAGCCTCTCTGATTTAGAGTGGCAACAGAAGCAGTTCTAAGATGCTCTGAGAAGGGCAGAATGGCCCATGAGATCAGGTCCTCTGCTGGAGGTGAGGAGCAGGTGCACACACTGTGTGCCAGCTGCTGGTGCCACTTTGCAGATGAATCCACTAGAAGGTTCAGTTGAATTATTGATTATTTGGGCCTGTTATGAATGCAAATAGCTAATAGTTGGAATATTTATTTATGCTGAGGTGACTTTGTCACAGGCCTGCTGTCCCATCCCTTCTCCCCTGTTCGATTATGTTAATCTGAAAAAACTCAATATAGAGATTTAAAAAGGCATATACTTAGAGAATGAGGTTCAGTTTGTTTTATGGGACTTCCTGCAAGATAAGCTGTATGTGTCTGAGAGGCTACGGAGCAGTCCCAAAACTGGGAAGTTATAGATACTGAGGTTAACCAGCACCTCAGGTGTTACAGACTAGTATAATCTTACCAAAACTAACAGAGCTGAAGAGAGCTATACTGCATGAGGATTTGATTTAAATTTAGCTGGATATAAACAAACAAAAAAACCCCACATTTTTGTGCCTGCATATTGTTAATAGATCTGGGCAACATTTGTTGTTTTTCTTTACAAGACTCCAGGCTTTGAATCATTGCAGTTTGGAGTCATAAAGTGGGTAGCTAAGGTTTTTTTCTTGTGCTGAATTTCCTGGTTATAACAAACTGAAAACAAAGAAAACATAATGATTTTCCCCCCAGAGATTCGCATTTAGCAAAAATCAAAATCTTTTTCTATAGTCATTATTAGGTGCTGATGAGCACTTCAAACTGTGGTGTTTTCCTGCCAGACCCTAAAAGTGTAATAGTGCTGAATCCATAAAATTTACATGTAATTTAGTAAAGTCTATTCTGAAGTGGTACTTGAGGACAGCTTTGATGACTGTGAGTTGGCTGCTGGCTAAACTGCACAGGCTTAGAAGAGTAGGAAGATCCTTTTCATTGATTACCATTTATCTTAACTGGAGAACATACTCAAGGATGTTTGACAGATGGGGACTGTATCTGAGTATTTATTTCAAATCTTTATTTACTAATGTTACATTTTGGAACAATTATTGTGAGCCTCTAGCATTTGGATTTCAGACATTATGAATGTAAACTGATGAGACACATGTTGTCTTTTCTAGAAAAAATAAAATCATTTGGGGGGGATTTCAGGAAAATTGCACAGAACAAACTAATGTGCACTGCATATGTAATGTCTGGTAATTATATCTTGTCAAAAGCTGAACTTTTTTCTCCTTTATTCTTTAGAAATGTGATAATAGTGCCTTTTCCCTTGTAGTTAATTATAAATTTCAGGAAGAATTAAGTCTGTTAAATTTCTTCTTCCCTTCTTCCCCCTCCCTTGGTCTCTATGGCAGCAGCAGGAATGGAAGGGAATTACTTTGATCTCCATTTCTGGGTGACACTTAATTTCTTCCGAGCACTGACCTTGTTTAGTGCAACTGAAATTTTCAATAGATTTCATTAGATTATAATTTGGTGACTTTAGAGAGATGTCTTTATTGAGACTGGTTATGAGCTATGAAAGGAGAAGGATGATTTTTTTTTTCCATAAATCTATGAAGAGCTCTATAAACTGAGAGCAGAAAATGTTCAATTAACAGCTCAAGCAGACATGGCTGGGGCTCAATACTGCACAGCAGTGGAGAGCTGCAGAGGTGAGGCAAGGTGGAAGACAGTGAGCAAGAAAAAAAAAGCAAGAGAGCTTGATGCTGCCTCAATAATAGTGCTGCTTAATGATAGCAGAGCTATATATCCTTACCAGGTCCTTTTTTTGATATTTGGAGGACCTGGGTGAAGGTGCGAAGATAATTTCCCAGTGACAAGGGGAGCTGAGTTTTTATGTGTTTCAGATAGCTGGAAAAGCAGAAAAGGTCTGTCCTGTGGCTCTTATTCTCAACATAAACATGTATTTCTTTTCTGTGTTAATCTGTTTGATACTGCTGTGCAAATTTTTTTGTGTGTCCATTCACCTGATGCAAGACTTCTGGAAAATGAGAAGAAATGTGCAGTCAAGGAGAATGGAATGGTTATTTATGAGTGAATCATTAGGCCAGGGGTATGGCCTGGTTTGTTATTATATTTTGCTCGGTCTGAGACCTCTAGTTGAGATCTATAATTTTCATTTCTCCAGAGCATCAGAGAAGATAATTTGCTAGGATGTGTAGCAGTAGCTGAGAATGTTCCACTGGGATTGACTTCATCCAATGCTTTTGTTACTAGAAACCTCAGTCAAGGACTTCTATACAATTGTGAGGTTAGCCTCTGGGTGCTCTCGGCACCCACTTGTCAGGTTGTTTTCTTCAATGAGCCAAGCAGGTACTAGCTGCTACAAAGTTGTTTATTGCAGAAGTACATCAGTCTCAAAAGCAAAAGTCAAGCAAAACAATGGCAAAAAGCAAATGGCAAAAACAATAGCAAAATGTAATGGCAAAATGCACTGGCAAAATGCACTAGTTTTCCCTAATGCATGTTCTTATATAGAAACTTCTCAACAAGCTAAAACACAAACCTGGACCACTACTTTTTAACCTATTAGAATTCTAGTTTCTTAGCACTCCAGGATACGTATAAACTACGTATATGGTCTATCTTGTTCTATCTGAAAAATGTAAACAATATTCTTCCTATAGCTTTATTATGTCTAAGACTAAGCTCTTGGAGCCTCCGTGAAAGCCTCAGGTTGTAAGATCTTTTACTTACTAAAACCACTAAAAACCCCATTCTACTTACTTACTTACTTGCTTACTTATCTTAAAACTTAAACTTATACCTCTACTTTATGTATAAGTAACTTAACATACTTCAATCCATCCAAAAGCTTTAATTCAATCCCTACACTCTAATTTCTCTCTGAAAAATTCATAGAGACTCCTAACTTGCTAACTCCAACATACAATTTCATGTATTTGTATTCCTGGCACATTCAGTGGATACAGATGGAATATAACCTGTAACTTCTTTTGACTTTCATCAGCAGTATCTTCTCTGAGAAAGAATATTAAGTCAGATCTTAGAGAGTGCTGCAGTTCAATGAGCCCTGAACCTTTATATTCCTAAATATCCTCTCTGGATTTTGTTCCATCTTCCAGCAGAGCTAAGATCTGCCTCTGAATGTGTCTCCAGACAGAATCACGTTAATATTTGGCCATCCAAATTAGGTATTGATATGGATATTTTATGTATATAAAAATTTCTCCCTGCCTATGAGAAAGTGGCAATGAGATATACCTACTTGCTCCTGAAGTCACTCAACACGAAAGAGGAGTTCTTCCTTGAAATCTTACCCAGAACTTGCGGAGGTGCAGTTGCATCTCTGCCACCTGAAACATCTCTTGTGCAGTGCTATAAAGCTCTCACATTCCAGTTCAATATTCAACGTGCAGTTATTTCTCTCTGCAATATTGCTGTGGGCACTGATGCGCTACCACTCTGCATTGTGTTAATGCATTTCCAAATACATTATACTGTTGTTTCTAAATAGTGCTGGTAGCAGTCAGTTATTTTAACACCTGACTTAGAGGAAAACCATGTAAGAAAGAAGCTTGCTTAAGGGTTGCTTGCTAGGAAGACAGGTGTTTTGCATGGACTCAGAAGGGTTTGCAGCCTTGTTTTTTGTTTCCTGTGATTGGTACATTTCTGTCTGCGCGTTACCCATGGGGCCTGCATTTCTGGAGGTTTGATAAACCTATAGGTTTGGGAATTACATGTGTCAGGGCCTCCAGAGAAGAAACTGCACTGTCTCTAGCTGAATGTGGGGGTAGCATCTCTATCTGACTTCGGTCATTGCTTCATTGCTTCCTGACTGTATCATTGCTATGCAATTTATCAAGTGTTTGAAGTGTCAAACCAGAAAAAAAACTGTGAATGATGCTGAATTCAGCAGTGAGAATGGAATTATTCTTTTGTGTCTCAAGGTCTCTTTGTACAAAAATTACACAAGCTGAAGATCTTATTGTGTATTTTGAAGGCTTTGATTTCATTAAGCTGTGATGTGTCTGTCACTGCTTTGGAGCTGTCTCAAGGGTGAACCTTAGTGCAGGAGGCCAAGTATCCTCAAAGAAAGGGAATAAAACAAGACTGTGGAAATCACTCATTCATAAGCTATAGAGATACAGCCCCTCTCCTTACATTTAAGATGGAGAAAACTTTTATTGGAACATCTTCTCCCAAACAGCAGGGCGAGGTATATTTGCATACCACTATTGGCAAACATGAAAAACAAACCAGGGATGCTTCTGTCCTCCTTTGAACGCTATCTGAAGAAAGACTAAACTATGGATTTTCATTACTTTTGAGATTTTTACCTTTTCAGTGTAGTTGTGGGTCAAGGTCTGTAGTTTCTTTTTTGCTTACCAAACTCCTAAGCTGAGGAAAATGTTAGCAGTAATAATTAAATAGAATTAATTCCTTCTACTGCCTGTAAATATTTGCCAATGTATTTATTCCTATGCTTACTTGTATTACTTATGCCTGCAGAATACTTTATGTAGTGTTGATTTTTTGGCTATTTTTTAAAACTTGGCTTCTCTAGAGGTGACGTGTTGGAGCTTTTGGCCGTTAAAAAAACCCTGAGCCTTTAGGAAGAAAAGTGTTACCTGCAGCTGATATACAACCTTGTATCTCAGATTTGTTTCAACTAGGTGAGGGTCTAAGTTATGAAAGGTGTTAAAAGCATTGGTTTTTACACAAGACAAAAATAAGTGATCATTCAAATAAGAAATAAGCTGTAATTTTCAAAAAGAATCCACCTCCAAATCCCCAAAAAGCTGCAGAACAAAAGTGTTCAGTCCTTGCCCCTGAACTACATGCATTTCTCAGATAGTACTGATGCAATGTCATGTTACCAGCACAGTAATTCAAATATCCAGCTGTGAAAGGCCAAACACTGCAGGTCAGCCTACATCCCAGAGGACCATCCAGCCCAGCTCTTGCCCTTAAAAATTGGGAACTCTGTAGAACTGCTGCCTCTGAGCAATTCCCAGTTACTGCTGTCTCTTTGACCTTTGAATATGCACGAGTGCCAGGAGATTCTAGCCTTGGGACAATTTAGGTATGAATCTTAAAGACAAGAGTATTTGAAGAGAGTAAACCCCTCCTGCTATGAGATTTGGAGCTTTTATTTTGCAAGAGTATCCTCTTAAAAATGTAAAGAGTCTTTTTGACGAGTCTTCTGACAAAGTTATATGTAGTTTCCTCTGTAAGATCAGGCTTTTGAATGAGAAAATGTTTTCAGTCCAAAGCACATGATTAATTTCCTTGCCTTTAACTTGCCATGGAATAAAGAATGAAAGTGTAAAATCGTTAAAGTAAAAAATAATTACTAGTTTTCCATGACATCTTTTTAATCAGAATTCATTTATAGTTTTATTATTTTGATAGGATTACATTGTTTGCTATTGCATTCATCCCTTCCTTACAGGAGATAACACACACCTGCAGAATTCTGGTGCCATGATAGCAGTGATTTTCTCAAATCCTTTTAAACAGGACTTTCCAAGCTTTCATCTAAAAATACAGTGATTCTTGCTTGATAGCTGTTTTCCTGAATATTTCTTGAAGTTGTCTAATTGAAAATGTAAAAGATAACCAGTTTTAAGTTTTGGAGAATACAAAGCTTAATCTGATATCCACATTTATTATTTCTTCTTTTTTTTTCAAACTTGTAAAAGTAGTACTGCACTGCTTTATAAATGTTAACTTTCTGGAGATAAAGAACAAAGCACTAGTAGTTCTTAAATTAGACTCAAAACTGAAAATCCTGTGAAATCTAATCATTAGTGTTTGCAGAGGTTTCTCTCCTTTACTCTCAGCATGGGGAAAAGAAAGGTGTAATGTAGTTGCTTGTGATATATCTGGCTTAAATGAAAATAAAAAGAAGAAAGATTTTTTTTTCCCCATACTACTTCCAGCTTCAGGAAAATACCTGGTTACAAGAGTCCTCCAATTCAGGGAGCTAAATAATAGTTTGACTCTTATGTGAAATGCTGAGAGTAATGGTGGCAGACACCAGAATTTATTCTGAACTTTTATGCAGAGACTCTGACCCAATCTGCTGTGCAATTCATTCTGATGGGCTCCAAGCCTTGGCTGAAATGTAATTGAATCACAGCAAATGCAAGGGAAATTACAGCAAGATCAGCCTAAAGGCCTGATGGTTGCATCTTGCACTGCCATGTGGAACGCTAGACTTTAAATTAACCAACTCCTCGCTCTTTTTGTTCTGCAAGAACTGCAGGAGTCTTGGGTACTTGTTCATGTTCTACACGGACCAATCTGGGGAGCAAGCAGAGCATTCTGCTCAGAAAAGAAAAATGCCCTAAAAATTTGGGGCATACTTACTCTTCCTAGAAAATAGCCCTGACGGATGTTTCAGGCTGCATCTATCACTGGTTCAAAGAGGACATCATGGAAAAAATGCAGCCTGTCATGAAATGGGGGAAAAAAGCCAATCTCTACCTGCTGACTAGCACTCCACTGTTCTCTGAATGCTCCGCTGTGGAGGGAAGGCAGATGGCACACGCTTGGGGTTGAGAGTGGATGCATTTCCATCCACATAACCGAGAACTTCAATGCAAAATTCATAGACAACTCATGAGGCCTTTTTGGTCCTGCAAACTGCAGATTATTCTTCCTACATGACAGTGGAAAATGACTTTGCGAGGTGTGATGACTATGAGCAAACTCCTAGGTGTTCCATATGGAATCGAGTCCGTTGCGCCTAGCGATTGCAGCACATACTGTGTTGTGTATAATGCCCTTTTCACTTATTTGCAGCAGAGCCATGGCAGATGCCCATCTCACAAATGCTCAGTCGAAACACCTGCCTGGATACCCATTCAGCACTCTACCGTAAGTTTGAGCCTTTTAATACAAAGATTTGAGGGACTGGATGGTAAGTCTCTGTGCTTGGAGCAGCCCCGGGTGGGTAAAGTTTCCATAATTAATGCATTTGAGAAAGAACGGTAATGAGTCCTACATCTAGACAAAGCTCCTTGGGAAGCCTAAACTGTTGATGTGTTGGGCAGTGGCTTAGCAGTGCTTCTCCAGAAGTTCAGACTCTTCAGGAATTTAATGCATTCAGCTTGGAGCAGTGGGGATCAGTGACAAGTATGGTGTAGGGTGATGATGGAGTCCAGTTTAGGGAGTGTGCAGCTGCTGTTGATTTCTGTAACTGGGCCCCAGCTGAGTGTGGTGACTGGGAGCCATTCAGATCCAGGTGGTGATGCAGGGAAAGGGAGATGCATCTTCCCTTTTCCACATTCTCATGGAAGAAAGACTGATGATTCCAAGTGCTTTACAGACCAGTAAGTGGGGAAAATTGCCCAGTATAGGTAACAACAGCTTTTGAGATTATGGATAATGAGTGAAACTTGGTCTGCTGAGTTTATAGGAAATTTCTGCTGTAAATGCTTTTCTCTTTCTGCAAATTAGATGACTTCAATGAGATTTGCTTTTAACTATCAAAGATACAGTAATAGTTGAGAAGGAAAAAACACAACTGCAGTCAAGTTGACACTGCATTGATTTATATCTTGTCTGAGCATGCATTGTAGATAGAGCCAAATCTTTGGGTGCTGGGAGTTAGAGGGCTGACTAATAGAGCTATGATGATTTATTGCACCTAAGGAGTTGGCAAGATTTCATTGACATTTTTCTTGGCTCTGCACCACAGCGTGATGTTGGTCCACAGCTATCAACTTGTCACCTTTTATGAGTAGATGAATGAGAAACAAATTCAAGTTGTCACTCTCCCTCAGTCTCTCACTAATCTTGCAAGCGATTGTAAGCTCTGGGGTTTTGGTTGTCTTTATATTATTTTAAAATTATTTATGTTATTGGTTATCTTTATGATGAGACCCTCTTAAAGATATGGATTGAATAGTTGAGCTACCGAGTTTTTTACCAGGCGAGGATCTAGGCCAGTAACTTATTAGTAACTCATTCTAATTATTAGTTTCTGTTCTCAAAGACTTTGGATTGATTTTGTGGTGTGGTTTATGTTTTGTGTTTATATTGAGAGGGTTGCAGTGTGAGCACAAGTATGGTAGTGTGATGCTTTGAGAACTGGAATTGTGCTGGACATTTTTAGCAAGTCAAGAGAAGTTGCACTCAATGCAACACCAAGACCTGACTTTTTACACAGTGGTTTTAAATGCCTTAGGCATTTAAAAGGATACTAACTTCTTAAACCATAAAAAATTAAAGCATTTATCTTGAGTATTTTTTGCTTTTCTCTTGTTAGATATCTGTGCATGCATAGCTAATATATTGTCACAAAAAATGGTAAGCTGAGGATTGAACTTCATTGTCTTTCTAAGCATGAGAAATTGTCTAAGATCAGAATAACTTCAAGTGTTATAATTTTTAAACTGTTAGAGTGGAAACTGGTTCTGGGACCAATACTAGTTAATATCTTAATCAACACATAGACAGTGGGATTGAGTGTACCTCCAGCAAATTTGCAAATAACACCAAGATAACTGAATGGTGCAGTAGTTATGCTGGAGGGAGGAGATGCCATCCAAAGGGACTGTCACAGGCTGGAGATGTGTGCCACTGTGAACCTCATTAAGTCTAACAAGGCCAAGTGCAAGGTGCTGCACCTGGGTCAAGATAATCACCAGTGTCAGCACATACTGTGAGATCCAAGATAAATTAATTGAGACTGGCCCTGAGGAGAAGGAATTTGGGGTACTGGTGGATAAAAAAATTGGACATGAACTGACAATGTGCACTCTCAGCCCAGAAAGCCAGTGGCATCCTGGACTTCATCCAAAGCAGCGTGGACAGCAGGGAGGGAGGGGATCCTGCTCCTCTGCTCTGCTCTGCTCTGCTGAGACCCCAGCTGGAACCCTGCATCCAGCTCTGGGGTACCAGCATAAGAAGGATGTAGACCTGTTAGAGCAGGTCTAGAGGAGGCCAAGGAAATGGTCAGAAGGCTGGAGCACCTCTTCAGTGAAGACAGGCTGAGGAAGCTGGGTCTGTTCACCCTGGAGAAGAGAGGGGTCTTATCGTGGCCTTTCCCCATTTAAAGGGGGCTTATAAGGAAGATGGGGACAAACTTTTTAAAAGAATCTTTACTGACAGGATAAGGGATCATGTTTTTAAGCTGAAAGAGGGTAGAGTTAGATTGAACATAAAAAGTAATTCTCTACTGTGAGGATGGTGAGACACTGAGACAGATTGCCCAGAGAAGCTGTGGATGCCTGGAAGTGCTCAAGATTAGGCTGGATGAGACTTTGGGCAGCTGGCTCTAGTGAAAGACGTTCCTGCCCGTGGGTGGGACTAGATGGTTTTTTAAGGTCTTTTCTGACCCAGACAGTTCTGAGTCTATGAACCACCCCCCCCCCACACACATTCTATTAGAATATATTTCAACAATTCACTTGGTTGCTATTTTTTTTATTCTAGAGTACAACATGTGGTCCTTGAAGTAATTGCCTACTTGAAGCTTGTTATTATCTATATTTTCTCTTGCTTATAGAAGCTGAATGAAGTGAAGGCAATAAGTTGTAATTCCTAAGTACTTTCTACTTCTTTTTTTATCAAACAATATTCTATGCAGCCAAGCAGATTTTTTTCTGTCTTTTTTGTCTTTTTTCACATTTCATAGGCACATTTTACCATACTTGAGTAGACTTATTTTCCTGGGAGACTAGTGCAGACAGTTGGAGAAAATTAAATCAGACAGAAAATAACTTCTAAGTGGTCAATATTTTTCCCTATCTTTTTTCAACAGTGTTTTTTAACTGACTTGCCTTTATCACAGGAAAATATTTGCGAAGCATCAGCATTTTGATAGAAAGTTGATTAATGAAATGAAAACTTCTAGTGACACATCAAAGCATATTGCCTCCGATAAAGTCTAGTAGGGGAAAAAAAAACCAGCAGACATCTGGCCAGTAGTGACAACTCTATCAGATGACGACAGCATGTGTTTGGATGTCTCTCAACAGTGGTACAGGAAACACTGTCAAACAACGAAGGAAAATAAACTGCTAGGAAAGGTATCCTCTTTCATCAATTGTGCTGTCTGTGTCACTGAGGATGGTGTGTGTCCAGGCTGTCCTTTTTCAGCATTTTTTAAAAAAGCACTGTGTCTTCTCTTGGGAGTGACTTTTGCATCTAATGCAAGAACCAGGAGATCTGGCAGCATTGCTGTTATGTAACAGTCTGACTTTTGCCATCCCTATTTACCATCCTGTTTGAATTTGTTGATGATTCTTACAGTTAAGATTCTTAATTTTGTTTGGCAACTCACCATCTGCAGAAGAGGCCATAAGCGAATACTGGCTTTCTGTGCCTTCACAATGTCCTTATTTAGATTCATTTTAAGTCTGAAAGTTTTAATCAAGGGAATTACCTAAGGGTGGCTTTGTCTGCACTTGCACTTTCAGTCATGTCTTCCAAAGGACTGTAGTGTTTGATTATAAATACTCCAAAAGGAGCTCACTGTACTGCTCTCTGTCATACTAAAACTCCCTATCACTGCGGCTGCTCACTAGCTAGATCCATTATGTAAAGATAATGAAGTGTCAGAAGCTGCACCTGTGTTGCAAAAACATTTGGGGTTTTGTCTTTCCTTCTAGCCCACTTGACAGCTTTTCTTGAGCTTAGCATTTGGCACAAGCATTCACCTTAGATCACCCTGCAGCATTAATAGGATCCCTCTGCTTTTCCCTGCTGCATTCTCAGCAAAGCTCTTTGGCCCTCAGTTCTAGCCCACGGAAAAAATCCCTTCTGGGCATCATCTGCCATGGAGAAGCAGCAGGAAGGAGCAGTAAAAGGGGTGTGGGCACAGAAGGTGAAGGATCTGGCACATGCCTTAAGCAGAACCTCATTCAGCATTAGCTGCCCCCTCAATGTGAAGAGGGAGACAGTGACTTTAAGGGAAGGTAAACTTAAGGAAGGTCCTTGCAGGGTAAATGCAGATGCTGTACCTGCTGCCATAGCTCACAAGCTGCAGATTTACATAGGTGCTACATTTTGCAGAGATCTAGTCAAGGTTTTGGGTCCCAGGCTGCTCTGCAGCTGAACTCTGCAGCTGAACTTTCTGCCCCTTGATTTGCCTATGTCCATAGAACAAGGAGACTAAGTATTGCTCCTCTTTGAACCTGCATATGTTCTTGTTTTATTTATATGGAATAGATCTGTATGTAGAGGATATAGTTACTCCTGGTTTTCCCGGTTTATTGGGAGCACTGGAGAAACAGGAATGCACTAATGCCCTGCACAATTCTGAATTTAGCCCGCCTGATCAGAGAGTTAACCCATAAACATTCCTGGTTTAAACAAATTAAGGCTTTTGTATTGAGATTCACTTCACAGGAGTTCTTTTAAAGAAATTCATACTTTTGGAAGATGACTTGGAAGATGCAAGTTAGTTTTGGTGGTTGTGCTCTGTGTAAAGAATGTTCTGACATGATATGGAGCCAAGCAGAAACATATTCAAACGTGCATATTCTGATTGGGTCTAGAGCTATGAGCCTGGAAGAATTGTTTCTAAAATCAGTCTTGCTTTTGTTAAACAAGTTAAACAAGTAAAAGTCTCTGTTTGGCAGGAATCAGCTCTCTCCTGGGACTAGTGTTGTGTCTCCTAATGATGGTCCAGCCTCTCCTGTGTAGATGTGCTCTATAGAATAAACAGATTGCTCTGCACTCCAAGAAATGCATTTTGCAGGTTCTCTCTAAGCTTTAAGTCTTTTTCTATTAAACCCCTGTTGGCTAATAAATTTTGCTCAGGTGGTGAATCCAGGTGGTGGTGAATGTTTTTTGTGGCTAAAGTGAAATATTTGAGAACAGAGCTATTAATACTGTGCTTTTTCTTTCTCTCACCTCAGTGCTGATGGCAATGGAAAATTCTGAGTGCTAAAACCCAGCTTTATTTTTAAAGGACGTATTCAAGTAATGCCATGCATATTTCTGCTAGGTCTCTATATTCCTGCAGATCTTCTTCATTCCTAGGTCTCCTGTACCCCTCCTTGCCCAGTGCTCAATGGAGTTTATTGTCCATTTCTTTAAAAGGCATGGTTAAAAAAGTCTGTCTGTACCCTGCAATGCTGAGTCTGTCACCAACTGCCAGCTATGAATCTGCCTTTTAAAACAGCCACTTAAATCCCCCTTCACGTTGGATAGCTCTCTGATGCTTCCTTCTTGTTTTCACCACCCCTCTCTAGCCTTCCCTGGGGAAAAACATGCTGTTCCTGTTGTTGTTGGCAGTAGCTGGAGGTGCTAAAGAGTCTCTCCTGTAATCTGATTTACAGATTCTGTGCGGAGAATTCCAGCTAGACTAAGGTAGTGTTGGATTAGCAGCAAACCACAGCACATCCCAGCAGGCAGCAAATGCTTCATGCTTGGGTAGATAGAGGCATAGGCTAGCAGAGTATCTGTAAACAGAAGGGATTAGGTTTAGAAGCAAATTTTGAGAGAGATAAGGCAAAAAAGCCATTTACTCCACTATTTTATCAAATAGTAGGGAAGAAGAGGGATAGACAATTTCTTAAAATGGCAATGGCCCTTTGATAAAGAAATATATATACCTAATTTATAACATATGTGGTCCTTCATCCCATTGCAGTTCCCAGTGGAACTAGGAAAGGGCTTTAAAATTGCAAAACAAGCTCAGAAACCCCTTAGATAAGTTGATAATACATTTAAAAATGTCTATGATAAACATTAAGCTGCTCAAAACCATTATCTCCAAACTGACTGACATAGCTGCTTGACATCATCATCAGGAAACATTTTGCATGAGTTATTTACAATGAGTAATCTCATTAAGCACACATTATATATAGGATACTTGCTGTCTTTATTGCTTTCTTTGTTTTATGAAAAGCACCAGAATGTTTCTGCAGTACTCCCAGTCACAGAAGTGTAGCAGTGCATAATTTAGAGCAAAATATTTCTAACTTGGTTATAGAAATTTTGTTTAAGCTGAAACCTAGTATTGATCTTTATGAGAGCAATTACTTAAAGGTACTTTTATGGAAAAGCAAATATAGATTTAACTACTTAAAATCATTGCAGTTCATCAGGTTTATGAGCAAAAAAAAAAAAATTAAACAACACTTAATTATCTTCTGGACACTATTTTAAAATTCTGTTTTAAGTGCTCATTTAGCCAGGCAACATTTTGACAGTGTTATTGAAGTTTAAAACCAATGTCAACATCCAATTTCTACAGTATTTATTATTTATTATTCCCAGAGGAAAGCACTGTTGGAATACAGTTTTTGTGATAAGCTGTACTTAGCTTGGGGGTTATATACCAGGGATATTGCTACTCAAGACCCACACTCTCCTGACATGGGAAATTCCATGCTAAGGTCAAACCTGAGTGAGTCAGACATTCTGGGCTTATGGTGATCTACACAAAACCCAAGTTAGCTCCACTCTATTTGCAGCCTGCAATAACCAGAAAATATGGCCACTATGACTGCTTAGATGTGTTTCTGGTCCCCTGTCAACTCAGCAAATTATTTTTTTTTTTTTTCTCTTAGAAAAAATGTGTAAAATGAAGCAGTGATCTAATACTTTTTTGTAGGAAACCATAGAAGTTGACCATATAATTTAAAGAAAGTGTATGTGTATGTAGCCAACAGGTAAAGGGGAGTTCAACTCAAAAAGTAGGACTCTTACTTAGAGGTCAGTTAGCAAGCAGCCTCGCTTAGCCTCATGCTGTAGTAAAAATCTATAGAAGAAACTTGTGGGGGAAGCAGTTGTGGCAGAAAAAAGATAGAAACTGTGCCTTGCTCAGCAGTATTTGATAGTGATGCTGACAGTGAAATTCATCTGTCCAGATTTATGTCGTTGGAGTGCTATAAACACTTTTGAGGGACAGTTCACCGTTTCAGTGGTATGGGTGGATTGGATTATGGAAGGCTGTGTTTCTCTTGACTAATGATACAGGAGACCTGGGCAGCCAGCTCTGACACAACGTCTGAACTGAAGGTGGTTTTCTCAGTGTTGCCCAAGTCTGTACCAAAGTGCTGACATACAACAGACACACAGGTACAAGACTTTCCTTCTAGGTACTCCAGTCACACATTTTGTTCTAGTTATCATTTTGGAACCATGGAATCATTAAGCTTGAAAAAGACCTCTAAGATTATGGAGTCCAACCCTGAACCCAGCGCTGCTCACCACTAAACCAAGTCACCAAGTGCCACATCCACATGTCTTCTGAACAGCTCCAAGGGTGGTGATTCCACCACTTCCCTGGGCAGCTTGTTTCAATGATTGACCACCTTTTCAGTGAATAATTTTTTCCTCCTGTCCAGACTAAACCTTCCCAGGTGCAGCTTGTGTCCATTCCCTCTCATTCTGTCACTTAATACTTGGGGGAAGAGATTGACCTCCACCTGGCTACAACCTCTTTTCATGCAGTTGTAGAGAACAAGAAGGTCCCAGCTCAGCCTCTTTTTCTCCAAGCTAAACACCGCTGACTTCCTCAGCTGTTCCTCGTAACCTGTGCTCCAGACCCTTCCCCAGCTCTGTTCCCTTCTCTGGACACGCTCCAGCCCCTCCATGTTTTTCTTGCAGTGAGGGGCCCAGAACTGAACCCAGGATTGGAGCTGTGGCCTCAGCAGTGCCCAGTGCAGGAGACAATCCCTGCCCTGCTCCTGCTGGCCACACCATTGCTGACACAGGCCAGGGTGCCACTGCCCTTCTCAGCCACCTGGGCACACACTGGATCCTGTTCAGCTGCTGTTGACCAGTACTCCCAGGTCCTTTTCTGCTGGGCAGGATTCTGGCTGTTCTGCCCCCAGCCTTTAGCTCTGCCTGGGGTCACTGTGACTCAAATGCAGGCCCCAGCACCTGACCTTGATGAGTCTCATACAATTGGCCTCAGCCTATCAATCCAGCCTGCCTGGATCCCTCTGCAGAGGGATCTGCCTTACTACCACCAATAGATAGATAGGGCTGCTACTGACTTCCAGGCAAAATGCAGATGAAAACAGGACTGGATCTGGGCACAGCCCAAGCTGTGTAGAGATATTACAACATCTCACAGAATCTGGTATTATACCTAATGCCTTTTTCCTTAATACCTTGAAAAAAATGTGTTTAACCATAATAGACCATATGTTTTAGTGGCATTTTCATTGGTACTTCTAGATTGCAAATGCTATTTTTCATTCAATACATACATACGGTATAATGTCATTTGCACTTAAAGGGCTCAGGGAACCTAAAAGTCTCTCTTTGTCACATAAATGGCTATAAACAGCCATCTTAGCAAATGTGTTCTGCAAAGATTTATTCCTGGAAAGTTCTGAATGTCTCCTGTGTAGTGCTTGGGGGTCCTCCCTTTGACCCTGTTGGTATCACTCATATGCCACTCTAAATAAGCATAGGAATCCTGCCCTGGGATTGAGACATCTTATATATCAGGGAGGTATTGCATAGGCATTTCACAAGAAATGAATATAAAAAGCCTCTTTGAATGCTGATAGAAATTACTCTTCCCTGCAGAGTACTCATTTCCCTGCTGTTTGAAACAACTTTTTTTCAGTTGTGAACAAGTGCAAATTATTATTTGTTTGCTTTTTTTGTTTTGTTCTGGGCTTTCTAAGGAAGCAGGGAATATAAATTTCCTGTAAAACATATAATTGATAAGCTGTTACATGTCACAGGAAGACTGTGAATTATAGGTCTAAATGTACTCTGTTTTCAGGGATTTGAAAACCAGAGCTTCAATTATCCATGCAAACAGACCTGAGTTCTATCATCCCTTCCTGGGTTTCAAGCCTACCCAAAACCCAAAGGTGCTCAGCTCTTTTTGTTGATGACTCTTGGAGCTTCTGTGTCCATCTCTCTGGGTCAGTGACTCTGCACGAATTTTTTTTGGTGGACATCTGCCATTTTTGCATCAAGACTCATCATCTTATGTGAAGTCACAGGGATAAATATTTGCTCGAAGTGTTCAGCATTAATTTTGGTTTCAGATGCATTCTGACAGTCATTCTAACAGTTCCTATTCATGTAATCCACAGTAGGGCAATATGTCCTACCTTGGATGCTTCACTGGATTTCCTCAGCGTCTGAGCATCTCAGTGTGTGAATTTTTTTTCACAAGATCCTTGTGAAGAAGTTGGGAAAAGCTGTTATCCCCATTTTAAAAACGAGGGTGAGAAGCAGAGAGGTGGAGAATATGACTGCATTCTGTGGGGATACACCGAGCATATCAGCTCTGGAACGAGTGCTGCACTGGGGGTAATTAACCCAATTAACCCATAATAAAGCTAATAGTCCATGCATGATATCACATCTTTGTACTTTACTGTGCTCTGTGACTGGTCAGCTCTTGAAACAACCTTGGGACTTTGTAACAAAGCGGTGAATGACAGAGCAGAATATTACTCTTCTGTGGAAAGGGAAAGAGACATTTAGAAAAATATTCACCATCACAGGTATAACTTCAGGAGAGGGTTTTGCTATGCCAGTTTGGTGGCCTGGGCCACCCCTTTGCTGGGTTATTTTGTGAGCTGGGCTCTGGCTGAGGAGCAAGGAGACGGTGACAGTGTGTAGGAACTGTCAGATCTGCAATCTGCTCCAATGTCACTGTCTTTGCTCAGAGCTGAGTTTCAGGGCAGCTTCATTTAGAGGCTATACATTCTCTATTCCTCTGAATTGTTTATAATGTATGGTGGAAACATCTAAAAAAGGATGCTGTAGAATTAAAGAAAAAGCAAAACCAGAGGAAAGTTGAAGCTTTTCCTCCCACAAGTGTATACTATGTATATGTATTTTTATGCATAGATTTCAGTATCTCCTTTTCAGTGTCTCTGGTGTCAGCTCCTGAGTTTACCCCAGTTGTACTTAGCTCTGCTGCATAAATAACTCTCTGTCCCTGTCTCCAGTTAATCTAAACCTGCAAGTGTTCACTCCTGTTCTTTTTTGCTGTGCCACCTGCCTCTCAGTCTCACTGCTGTGTTACTCCCTTCTCTTCCACCAGTCTCAGATTTCCTGAGAGAAGCCTGGGTCTTGAAATATTTTGGGAATGGAAGGATGGGTAAGGGAGTGCTCTTCCATGTTTTGGTGCTCTCTTTTCACCCACAGAATACCTCTCACATTTTCTTCTTCCCTGCCATGTCCTTATTTCCGAGGTAGATGGGGATATTCCTATTTGGATAAACATTTACTATTTTTAAACTGCTTATCCTTGCAGAATAGGTAATCAGAAAAAGCCAGTCATGAGTGAAGAAGAGTGATTTCTAACACTGGATAACCACCTAAAAATATTTAAGTGTCATGACAGTAGCAGAATGGCAATACTGGGTTGAAGGATTGGGGATAAACCTCAGGAGAGGGAACCTAGTCATCTGCTGTTACAGGGAACACAATCATGTAAAACCTCACTTGAGAATTTGGAAATTATTTACTGTCAGATACTTCTAACTTCTGTTGTCATCCTATGTTGGTCTCTGCTACTGAATGAATGTGTAAGATAAAGCACATACCAGGCTATTTAAAGATTGGTGTCAGTAAAAAGCCAGGTGGATAACTCACCTGAGAATTTGCGGTCTGCCCGGATTTGCCCTGCTACTGTAAAACAGAACTGAGTGTGCTGATCTGTTGCATCTCTGCACAGTGGAGCCTTTGATTGTAAGCTCAGCCCAGGTCTGCCTGCTAAAAAGCAAATATGGCCACATTTGGCATTAGCAGACTCAGTCACTTTAAATGGTTCATAAAACTTAAAACTGGCCACAGGAGAGAGAACAAAAGTCCCAAAGGACCTCTGCACCTCTGCAGATGATAGAAGTCCGTGGCTGATGCTTAGAGATAAGATGTGGTAAGAGTACAGAGTAACATTTCCCTTGGAATATATTTCCTGCTTCCAACAAACAGGAGTTTAATGGCTTCTTAAGTTTGAGGTTACAGATGGGCATAACTTCTGGTAGACCAAAACTCCTTAAAATAAGAATTAGATGAGTGGAACAAAACTCTACTATCAGAAGTAAATCTAGATTCACAGCAGTGGAACGGGGCAGGGTTTGGTTTCTCCCTCTCTCCCGTGATAGTAAAAGTGTTTAAATCTTGGAAGTTTGGATCCTCTCCTGAACTTTTTTTTAATAAAGAACTGATTTGATAATAAAATCTTGACATTTACTTTATCAGTTCGAAAGTATAGTAAAGAGGGTTTTACTTATCAGGTATATACTTATCAGTTTTCTAGTGTAGTATATATTCTACTTTACTTTAATAATATCTGCTAGCTATGTATTTTCTCCCCCTCGTGATATGTGCATGAAGGGTGCCTTTAGAGATATAAGGGGGCGATTTGAATAATGATTTTTTTTCAGCTATCCTTCATTAAATTCAAATTGCCACTGACTTTCTGCAACATCACTTCTATGGAAACTCAGCATCCACTAAAATAAAAAATTACTTTGAGCAGATCTTTCAATTTTTCTCATTTATTTTCCATTGCTTTCTGAGCATTATTTGTTCCATTGTGGCTGATACGAAATTTGGAAGCTGTTGTAAAGTTATTCACAGTGTTTCTTTTCCATTTAATGGTAGTTCTTTGGATAAGACCTACCTTTGTTTCAGCAAAATCAATGACAAAATTGATTTTGAAATGAAAGTAGAAAGGTGTCCTCAGTTTATCACCTCTGAAAATGAAAAAAAATTTGAATTCATAGCGTTCACAGTAGTAGTTTACCATATTGCATATTTATTGGGTTCTTAGATGTGCTTAACTGCTGTTAAGCAGTAAAATCCAAGAAAATGGAGATTATTGAATGGTCTATTTACTAAACCAATCTTGACATCTTTATTCATTCACATCTGATTATGCTACCACTTCTAAATGGTATTTTGGACGTGGGGGTTCAGTACCATTTTTTGGTTTTACTTCGTTTAGTTGAGATAATCTACAGAATCAAGACAGCTTTGTTGGGAGAGGGAGTTGTTTTGTGTTCTGGTTCATGGGTAATTAACAGAATTGTCAGTTAATTTCTAAGTCCTTGTTGTGGGTGAATTTACATAAAATGCAGAGCATCATTGTTGATCTGAGGCAGAGTTGGATTGGGATAAAGCATCCAGGAATTATTCCAGAGGAACTTCTGAGTTCTGGCTTGCTTTCAACAAACCCTAAGAAGAATGACCCTGTCTGTCTCTTGGCTTACACCAAGCTAGATGGACAAATACTTGCTGCTTTCCTTGAGATCTCGCATTTCTTTGAGATCTATTCATGTGTAGAGTACAGCACAGCATTACTGTAGTATGATTTCAAATTCCATATGGAATTTTCCAGGGCCAGCATTAAGTGCTTTTTTTCTTGAAACCGAGAATGAACGAAAAGTTATTGAAAAACACATGTTTTATTGTATTTTGTGTATTAAAACACTTTAATTTTTGGGGGGGGGTGGGGTGGGGGAAGGGTGACAAGACAGGAGGTAGGAAAAAAGCTCATTATTTTGGGAGTTCTGTTTTTGGGTGCAAACCCAAAACATTGGCATAAGAGCATGCTTTATAATTGAATTTTAGAAAAGAACAACTTCAGAAATCTATGCATTGTAGAACTATCAATGTTCAATGCGGTTCAAACTTTTTTTGCTTTAAAATAACTTGACTTAAAAGCATAGAAAAGGAAATGCTAGTTGTTTTTTTGAAGTCTTTTATTCAGTTCTTACCACTGCAGTCTTTATATCTTTGTTCTTGACTTACTTTTTCTGTTTATTCTTCACTGACTAAAGATACTGTCACAGCTGCAGAAGCCTCAAGTTTATCTTGCTTTCTGAACAGGAGGCAGAAGACCCCAGCTGCCATGAAATTGAAAAGGCTGGGGAATCACAGACAGCAACTTGTTGCCACCTCTATTCCCTACCCAGGATGCGCTCCTATGAAACACCCTCTCAAACTGCCAGGCTAGCAGATGTGGATGCATCATGGGCCTATGAAGTCCTGGATCCACATAAGCAATTTAGTGACTGAAATGCATCTTGGGTAAAATTAGAGTTTCCAAGTCCGAATAGGGCAGTTCATGAAGCCCATGTCCATTCCCATCCCTGCCTTCTCCCCTGCTAATATGTCTCCACAATCTCAGGCACCAGACTTTCCAGAAGTACATTTCCCAACCTTTTTGCTGAAGCTTCCTTCATCTCTCCAGATACAACTGGCCACATTTTGCAGGGAGGATGGAGACTTCCTCTGTCTGAACCTGATTGGTTGCTGCTGGTGATTGCACTCTCCAGACTGAAGCTTGTGCTGAGCTCTGACTTTCCCTTCACAAGAATGCAGTTATACTGAGAGCATCCCAGCCTTCATCCATCTTTTGAGGAAAAGAATGCAGTAATCTTCCCTACCAAAAGGGCAGTTTAGGCATGGGAGCAGGGTTGAGAGCTTTCAGCAATGTATCGTGATTTCTTTTAGAAATCTTTCAGAAATTTCTTTTAGAAGGACAGATCAGGCAGGCACTTGCAGTAGGATACAGGAAACTTTAAAAATAACAATTTATCCCCTTACTTACTCACATTTCCCCCTGCTTCTAGCCAACATGCTTCTTTTTCTGAATTTTGCTATTTGTAATTTTCATGAACTGCATTGCAGGAACCAGTACCTTAAGGCCATATTGGGCAGCTCTTAGGATCACCACTCTTTATAGATCTGCAACCATTTCCACTGTGCTCTTGTCAAGGTGTGGCAGAAATGTTGATGACAATATGACAATGTTAGTGCCACCATCTAACAGGCACCAAGCCTCCCCTGATTGTAGAACGTAATATAATGGACAAAGTGTAATAAAAGGTTAAGCAGAGGTGATGCTTATGGACTTAAGTTACTATCTTTTTCTGAGTGTATTTGCTAGGATTTCTCTTAAGACACATTACATACAAAATAAAGGTGCAAACTTCACCTTCAGTGACAAACTGGGCAAGCAGCAAGAAAATGAGTTGGGACGGAGCGTAATGCCTTGTGCAAGCTGCAGGACCTTTGCCTAAGCATTTGCAAATGGACATTCCTATGCTAATTTGTGGAAGAAAAAGTCAAGAACAGAAGTTGAACTACATTGCTCAGTCAAATCAGGGCAGAAAGTTAGGAAAGGTAAGCAATTTAAAATAATTTGGGAGGCTCAGCAAACTCTTAATGTGAAATTTAACTGAACTGTAGCTCAGTTACTTTTTACTCTCTAAGTATAGTAATATACATTGGCAAAAACACTATTTTATACTGACTGATCATCTTCATTTGACAGGTTGGCTGTGAGAAAAGATTTAGGTGTTATTGTGAGTAGCTCATGAATTAGATTTCAATTCCTTATAAAATAATTGAGTAAATACCCGGAGATGAAATCAGTGAAGTCTAGAGGGTAATAGAAGTTTGAGTAAACAAACAGCATGATTTTTATAGAGAACAAATCATACAAGACATGCTTAATTGCTTGTTTTGATAGAATTGCTAAATTATTAGCAGCTGGTCATACTTTTTAGAGATAGACTTTCAAAAACATCAAGAGTAGTTAGGTACCCAACTCCTGCTGGTTTTAAGGATTTGCTGCATTATCTCTGGAAGTTTTAAAGAAAAGTTCATGCTAATTGGCCTGGAGTTTAGTCTTGCTACATGACTTCTTAGATCCCTGGGAATGACTGTGCCAAGATGGATATATATGAGTTGTGTAAGGAGGCTGGCACTGCTTCCAGCACCAGTATTATATGCAGACTTGCTTTATATTTTCATTAATGACTGAGAAGTTTGGCTCAGAGCAGCATGCCAAGGAAATTTAAAGGCCAAAAATTCAGGAAGCCATGAGAATTAATATGATAATATAGTCCTGTAGAACAAAACTCCCATCTGAAATACCTCATCAATCCCCCTGAAAACCAAAACCTAAAGTGGAACTTTTCATGGGAATAACAGATCTTAAATAATTTTGGTGGTAAATTCCACATACCACCTGAAGAAGAGGGACTCGACAACTCTTGACAAACAGTGATGCTCTGAAAATATTCCATTACACTGAGTAGTTCTCTGAATTCTTTCAAATCATCTAGTTGCTCTGTGGACCAAAGCAAATTTAGAGGTCACTAATGCAGGTCAATCAAAGGCAGACAATAGTAGCATTTACATCTAATAACACATGCCTCTAAAACAGATCTTTTGTACTGGGAGATTGAAGAGAAGCCAGTAATTTGGACAAATAAATGCAAATCAGTTAGATCACCTCACCTGTCAGAACTCCTTGGAATTAAATATGGACACTTTTTCTGCCACTGTATAATTGGAAGCTCTCCAAAGGTGGCATATATTCTATCTGTTCTACTGGAAAAAAAAGTTGAACCATAGTATATATTTTAATAGGAATCTAGAAGGAAGGGAGATAGTGCAGCTAAAGGAAATGGCAGGAAGCAAATTTGGCTGAAGTTAGCGATATCTGATTCAAAACAGATGTCCTCAGACAGACAGTGGTTAAGACTGGGAAAGAAATGAAAGGAAAATAGAAAGGGGAGGATACCCTATGGGGAAGCAGGAAATATGTTGAAGAGGGACACAGACATGCACTGGGAGCAATCAATCAGATATACTTACAGTGGCAACATAGGGAATGAGGTGGAGAAAATAGGAAGCCCTTGAATGATGAGGGTAGGAGGCAAATCTCTATTGAACAATTGACTAGTGAAAAAGTTTCTGTGGAAGTGCATCAAGAATTGGGTTTTACTGCTTGACAACCACCCAGGAGTTAAAGGAAAAAAAAGAGATACTTATAAAAACCAAATTTGGCAGCTCTCTAGGGGCTAATTAAAAAAGACCACACAGCCCTCCTCACCACTACCACCCCCACCAAATATTTAGGCTGTGTCTTCTAATAGGATCCTGCTTTTGGTAGCATTTAAATGGATTAAATAACGAACTTAATATTGTCAGTGTGAATTGAGATCAGGAGGAACATGAGTAATACCACAAAGAAAATAATGGAGCATGAAACACCTTTAAGACTGAACTTCAGATATTGAGTTCGATGTCTTATTCTCCATGCATTTAGTCAAGGGAAAATTAAAAAACCTGTGGAGGGGGAGGGAAAAAATTATTTTAAATGAGTAAAAACAAGCTAATTTTCTCTATCAATATCATCCTCTTAATGAGCTGAATTTTGAAGGTGATGTTTATCAGCTGCCAATCATTGAGATAAAAAAAATGTAATCTAAGTCAAAGTCATCCAGAAAAATATGTATTAACTTGAAAAGTGGCCTGAAAGGATAAATTATAGGTAAATATTTTCACCCTGTGTCTATGTAACAAAACCAAAACCAAAACCAAAACCAAAACCAAAACAAAAACAAAAAACCCCAAACAAATAAAAAAAAAAGGGGGGGAGAAAAATACAGGACATAAACCATGGTTTCTTATAAATTCAAGAGTAAAGGTGTATGAAACTATTTTTGAATAATCATTGTTTACTTGAAGCCCATTCCTGCCGGGATTGTATTAATTGGTATTTAATTTGACTGAGATTAGAATTGAATGCCTTTTAGTGTCTCTACTGTGTCTAAGACATCCCTGCTGAAGGGCTCAGGGGAGATAGGGTGTACCTGTCTTCAACAGAGGCTCTTGGGTTGAGGAAGGGGACCTGAACACATGGAAATGACTAAAGACATATGGGATTAAGCAGGTGAATTCCACCCTTTTTTGGCAAGAATTAGTGCAGAATTAGCCAGCAGCACAAGATCATTGTGTGGCTTTACACAGTTGTCTTTCATTTTGTTACTGTAGATAATTCAGTATCCCCATCAAACCTTGGCTGCTCCCTTTTATTCTCATCTTCAGGTGATTTTTAAGTACTTTGAATTATGGAGGTGTGATAGAAATTCTAAACAGATTTCACTTAAATATTTTCTCTGCAGCAAAACAATACCTTTTATTACTAATCTTTATTTTCAGTTCTTTTCCAGTTTTTAAATCAATGGAGGATCTGTCCTTTTACCTCCTGAGAGCATAATTTATTTAAAAGACTTTCATAAGGATGACTTTCATTTTTTTGGAAGTCCAAGCAGAATAACTAAGCTCATCTGTGTGATTGTTGTCTCATTTAAATGGAGCGACTTGAAAAGTCTGTGAACACTATCTGTGGTATGTTCAATCCAGCTTGATTTTTCCTGTTTTGCCACATCTTTGTACTTCATCTGGTAATTTATTCATTTTTATAGTTTCTACATTTTTTTTTTCAGGGCAGAACACAGATTATACACTCTCTAATTCCTTAGGTCTGTCCAAAACCTTTTAAAAAGTTGATGCCATGCCATCAATTTGCCCATTTACAGTCCCTTACCCCTAAGGATTAGTTAAGTGATGGGTTGATCCTTGATGATTATTCTTTTACTGCATCACATTTGTTCCTTTGGAACTTTTGGCCTGTGTGACTTGCTACTATGCCTTTTATATTTACTAAGAGCACTTCTATTTAGGATAGTTTGTAAAGAAATATGCAACAGGTAGTGAAGAGTTTTTGAAAAAACATTAATCCTTATCAGAGGCAATCATTATTCAACATTTAGGAGATTTGTTGGAGGTTTTTGGTAATAATGAAAGGTTAAATAATTTTCAATTCTCTTACTGAATAAAGGCCAATATGTGAAAACAAAACCCAGGAAAAAACAAAACAAAACAAAACAAAACAACCCCAAGAGCAACAGAAAAAGCAGGCACAAAAGTGAAGACAGAATAATTGTTGGAGCATATATATAAAAAGAAGTAGTGAACAGCCGCCACATGGAATTAAAGGCAGTGTAAGATCAAATAAGTGAGTGTAGAGTTATGACACAAAATAGATTTGTGGTATACATGCTTATGTTGTTTGCTATGAATGTGCATGTTCAGTCTACCAGGGTTAATTGCACATATCCATATCCCAAGGATGATGAAAGCACAATTAAATGGCAGTGTTGCTTTTTAGTGAGTGCTCTGCTACACTAGAAAACTTTGATTTTCTATTCCTTTCCATGATTGTATCTTTTATTGAAAAATGCTTTGAAGCTTGAGAGCTACAGATACAATTTGCACATGCAAACATTCACTGAGTTACTCTTACACTCTTGGGATCCTGAAAACCCCTCTGCTCTGATGTATATGAATTGTGTCCAGCCTGTAAAACAGCATCATTTTCTTTTGTCTATTTCATATGCCAAAATACCCTGAAGTTATAACATTATTGTTGAAATCACAGAATCACAGGCTTGTTAGGGTTGGAAGGGACCGCTGGAGACCATCCAGTCCAACCCCCACCAAAGCAGGGTTACTAGAGCAGGTGACACAGGAATGGGTCCAGAGGGGGGGGTGAATGTCTCCACAGGAGCAGACTCCACAACCTCCCTGGGCACTTTTTCCACTGCTCTGGCACCCTCAGTGTAAGGAGGCTGTTCCTGGTGTTGAGGTGGAACTTCTCGTGTTGTAGTTTATGGTTATCAGCCTCTTCGAAGCAGTTACTTCTACAAAGAGGGTTAAAATCAATGCATAAAGCCTGTTTCTGCCTGTAGGTATAGAGAAAGGGCCTTGGCAGAGCAGGTTTTATGATAACACATGGTTTTCTGGCTGCCAGCCCAGTGCTCTTGCACAAATTGGTGTTTTGTTGGGAGGAGAGGCTCATTTTCCTCAGATGTTTTGTCAGTCATTAATTTGAAACCCTCCCTGTTTGGAAGAGCTGCAGTGTGTTCAGTGGGGCCTGAACACATGAAGCTATGATCCCACTTACTGATCCTGTTGTTCCTATATGCAGGTTTGGTCCAGGCCCTCTGGAAAGGCACCTCTCCAACTTCAGCTCAACATTCCTGCCTCTTATGTCTGTACAGGTTGTTCACCAACTTTTTACCAAAAATAGGAGTTTGTTTTTATTTACATGGGTGGTCCCATGCCTTAAGCTGAGGAGGTGTGAACTCCACTGGTACCCTGCACTTGGGCTGACTGATGAAAAGGGAGCTGAGGATACTCTGAAGGTCTCTCAACTGTTGCAAAGATGCTTTGCTTCACTGCAGGAAGAATTCACTGGATTCCTAAGGCAAAAAACCTGCAGAAGCATAAAGGAGAAAAGATAGCAAGATGATAGAATCATAGATTCCTTAAGGCTTGAAACGGCCTCAAAAATTATTGTCTTTGACCAAATACCACCATGCCTGAAACCATACCATGAAGTGCCATGTCTGCTTGCTTTTTGAACACTTCCAGGGATGAAAAAACTATAATAGGGAGGAAGAAAGCAGAAAAATCTAAGTGTAAGAAGTGTAATCCTGTTCCTGTTGCTTGATGCTGACTGCATCTACAGTTTAAGTGTTAGTTTAATGACTGCATAAAGATTATATTTTACCTTGGATTTTATTGTGCTAGCCTCCCACTGACATTTCCACACCAACATGTATTGCTTCATGACTTCATCTGGGAAAGGTCATTAAAAATAGTTGTGGTCCTTCCACACAGAGATTTTCAATGCTTTGATGAAAGGGATGTGCCTGCTAACAGGCCCATTAATGCTAAACATACCCATTGCAGGACATTCTGATGGGTCTCTTGTATATGGACAACTGAGCTGCTGAAGTGTAAAATGAATTGTAACTCTGTAGTTACTGGTATTTTAAATATAGCTTGAACTCAAAATTGATGTCAGCAGGAAATGTTGCTGTTTACAGATGTGAAATATTGGTGCATTAGTAAAGTTTTGTAGCTTTTTAATACCTGAAGACCCATTATACAGAAGTAAATCTCTCTATGTGGACTTCTTTATGATCGAATTCGTAGAAAATTTGGATAGAGTGAAGAACAGAGCAAATACTGGATGTCTCATAGACTGAGACTGGGAAAAGTGTGCTTTTATTAACAAGGAAACTTTTCCTGGCCTGTTTATTTGCAGGGAACACCCTCTTGATGGCAAATAAAAGCTAGGAATGGAAGCATCAATGGGAAGTAATTGAGACTAGTCCCACGATAAATTCTATTACAAGTCAAAAGCTCATTAGATAAAATTGCAAAATATAAGTTCTGACTTTCAACATACAATCTTATGCATGAAAAGTTATTGGCTCTATATCCCTTCTGAAATGTGCATGGTCACATGATTCCTCAATATTGTTACTGATATCAAAACTTAGGTTCAGATTTCAGGTTTATCTAATGGTGGGTCTTTTAGAACTTTTGGAATCCATTCCTTGTTCTGATATGCATTACAGGCCTGACAGTTCTCCCCAGTTATTCAGGCAGCATTTCTCCTTGCCTGGTTCCCAAACCCCCACTCATATCCTTTCCTTTGCCATGCATACCGCCCTGGTTTTCAGTAGTTGATAATCATGACTGTTAAGCCTTATTTAAATGCTATTTAGAGATTAATCTGTTTGTGTATGTGGGATTCTCTCACTTCTTTTTTTTTTCTTTAATTGCCTTGTTGATTTTTTAATGTGTGTTCTTGTGTGTTCCTGGTGGGCATGAACTTAGATAGGAGGAGGTTTTATTATAAAATGTTAGCTACCTTATGATTTTCCATGAAGGAGAATGCTTTAGATATAAATATATTTCTATTTATTTACTTATTTGTTTCTGTGGAATTTCTCCAGAGATTCATTACATTGACAATTTAGTTTATTTTTGCTTTGTTTTTTTCATTCTTCTAAAATTGGTGGTGTCTTTTTGGAATACTGAAGGCTTGAATTGAATCTACTGCCTGTGAAGAAGTCAACAACTTTTTGGTGACAGTCCAAAAAGTGTGTACTGTGAGAGCTCAGTCCAAATTTTGTATTCTATTTTATATCAGTGTCTCACATTGACATCTATATGTAAACAGTGTTGTGAAAGAACCTGAAACGTTTCTCAAAAGATGAGATCATTACTTATACTATGTTGAAATAAAAAAAATATTGCAGCACATTTGAGCCTTAATGGTCAGATTCCATCCATTTTATAGAGAAGAACATGGCACTCTTGTGGTGACCAGCATTGCTAAACCACTAAATAAGTAATCCCTTGTGTAGGTTATATATGGAAATGTACCTGAAATTCTCTTTAAGTCTTTTAAGTAATTTCCTAAGAAATGTCAAGCCCTAGAATGAATACCAGAGAGTATGCTGGCATGGACACATAACCAACACTAGTCAATAGATCTTGAAGAAGTGACAAGAAGTCTAAGAGATATGTAAACACAGCAAAACTTATCTGACAGACAGAAAGAGTCTTTTCATTGCTAACAGGATCATTTGATCCACATTTCCTGGAATGGCAGTAATCCCTTTTACGAATTCCATGTAGAGTACTCAGGAATTACTGTAAATACTTATTGTAAAAAATGTGGTACATGCATATAGGACAAGGTGAATTTAAGTGAAACCCATATACATTGGTAGAGGCAGGATTAGACCTATTAGCTCCTGGGTCTCATTTCCCTGCTTAAATACTGTAAAGCACTCTTCCTTAAGGATATCAGACTGCTGAAACCTTATGGAGTCCTTTCTATGCTTCCCTAAGCTCTCTGTGGGTGAAGTAGTTTCAGGAGTTCTGCTCATTCTCTTGAAAGTGAATTAATTCAAGTTTTCAAACTTTAGATTAGCCATTTAATGTACCATGATGCTTGAAGAGCAAACCAACTACACATTCTGTCCTGATCTTCCAGAACTTATTAGAGAGCCACTCTGGGTTTCAAAACCACTCCAGGGATCACAGAACGCTAACTTCAGCCACGGAAAACCACAGTGGGGAGTTCAAAGGGATTGAAAGATGAGAGGTCACTTATCACAAGCCAGGAAATAGAAATGAAAGCCAAAATCTGTTTGTGAGTGGAAGTAAAAGAGAGCTTTCCTCACCCTCTCTACCTCTTCTCCCAAAGACTATCAAAACAGTATTATAGAATCAAAAACCAGCTGTGGTTGACCATATTAATTTGTATTTCCTGAATAGTCATTGCTGCTCAGTATAAAAGTTTTGTCTCTTATTGTTCTGGGAAGTGCTTTCTGGTCTTGTCTAGTCAACCAGAGAAGATGACAGAACATTCTCCCAGCCATATGAGAAAGAAGAATTGTTTGACAAAATATACTGTGCTGTTCTCAATAGGAGGCAGGCAGTGCATGTGCCCTATTTTTCCCATAGGAAGATACCATTAGTTTCAGTAAGGTGCTTAGGAGCATTCGTGATCATATTTATTATAAAACAAGGGTGTAGAAAAAGTTCTTAGGTTCAGGTTTTTATGCCTGTTCCATTCTGATTAGCCCAGAAGTCTTGCATTGCCCTGCAACCATGTAGAGCATGAGTTGCTATCCAAACACGCAAGAGCTTGAGTTTCTCTCACTACAGCACTCGCCACCAGCTCCCAGAGATGTCTTCAGTGTCTTCAGTTGAAAAACGTGCTGGGTCCACTTCTAGAGAGCTTAAAAAGGGAAAATGAAGGAGCAGTTGAGGTGAGTGTACAGAAAGGAATTATTTAGGCTCTAGTTCCAGGAGGGGAGACACCAAATTTGAATCTCAGTCTGAGTTGCACTTCTAGGAGAAGCCTGAATCTCAGAGAGTGGGAGAGCTTTCATACAGAAGTTACAGAACGGACTGCCAATTCTGGTTTTCTCTTGCTCAGCATACTGGCTGCTGTGATTCCCAGCCTTAGCTGCTTCATTTGTCCTGATCCCAGTTTGTGGATTAGATGTCTAGTTCTGGGAAATCTGTGGTCTGACACCATATATGTGGCAATGGTGTGTGTTGCCATTCCCTTTCTAGTCCACACAGGTACCTGTATGGAGCTTCTCCTATGATTTGAGCAGACATAACAGAAGAGTGCCAAAAGTAAAACCCAACACAACTGAAAATAGTTCTGTATATCAGTAGATCCATACATTATTTATCCATGCTTGAATTTTAATGAAAAAGGAATGCCATTTACTCATTAGTTTAGAAGCCAAAAATACCCACCACTTACATGTTGACTCTGGGCTGTCTTCTGTTCCAGATGCTACATATTTCTTCCATTTTCCAGACAGAAGATATTAAATGTCAGTGTTTGACAGGCATTATTTTTGTTCCTGTAGCAGTAAGTAATGCAGATCAGCAGTTACTGTAAGGCTTGACTGGGATCCAGTTAGAAGGTTCTTATTCACAGCCCCACTCTGTGATATAGTGAAATGAGTTGCAACACAGTGCAATGTGGTTTTAGAAGTTTCTAGTCTCACTGTCCAGCCAGGGAGATACAGAAGGTCTCATGTTTAAAGACAACATTGTAGGCTGACAGACCCTTACCCTACTATGTTGTCTGGTGGGTAAGGAAGAATCAAGTACCTTTTTCCGTGAGAACAAAATGAGGAGTATCTGTGTAAAGTGCATAGCAGATGGTCATGGATAATGTTGTTCTGGATGAAATAAATGACACTATTTTCTTTGTCTTCATTTAGATCAGGATGTTGCATTCTGGCTTCATCTCTTATTAGGGTCATTCAGAGTACAGTAACTTTAGGGCATCTGGGCCAATTCACTCTGCACCAAGAAAATTGCAATGATTTTCCATGGGGCAGTGCACCCTGATTTCTTTAGCACAGGAGAAGAATTTGTACAGGTAGAAAAGTATTCTAAGTTGAGGCTGAAACACTTTTGCACAATAAGCTGTCTTTTCTTAATCAGACTTGCATGAGTTTTGACAAGCTGAATGTTTCATTTTTAAAAATGGAAGAAACCTGTTGTGGGTAAAATAGGCTCGCTAAAGGTAGAAAAGTCTTCCTTCTATCTTCATATTCACTGTGTTGCAAGAGGAAGAAAATACACTTGAGATTTCTTCTTATCTTCACAGTAGAACATCACAGTGTTGTCATTATTTTGTATATACATATATAAGTAGAAAAGTATATATTACGCAAAGCAATCGTAAAGGGACCTAGCAAGCAGATAAACCCACTCAAATCACTGCAACCTACAAAAGTTAATTTTTACTCCTGAAATGAAAATTTAAGTCAGGTTTGTGTCTAGTATGTTCAGCTAATTGATGAAATATACTTTGTCCTTGAAATTCTATTATTAGACTTGTGCAATTTTAAAGTCACTTGGTAATGTATTTCATTGAAGCATCCCCTTAAAACACAATTAAAAAGATGATTATTGTAAATGATGTCATATAAAAGTGTAACAGGTAGGTTCAGGACAAAGAGTGAAAGGATGAGTCATTCCTGCTCTGGGCCATGATGCAAGTATGAAAAAATTAAATATGGAGATTGGGAAAAAAGAACAAGACATCATAAAAAGCATAATGAAATAGGTGAAGAAAGGGAATGGAAAAGGCAGGAAAAAGACTGGAAATTTGAAAAGAAATGATAGAAGCAGGCTAGAGGGGCAGGGAAGAAGGCATTACTATAAATAGCTGATATCTCTTGGGAAGAAGTATCTGTCATCTTGTTATATCTCCACAAATTGACACTTCTATCGCAGTTGCTGTCACTGATGTTCTGCAAATGCTCCACTGCAAAAAATGTTGAAGGCATATGGATGAAAATGTCGTTTTCTAAGTGCAAGTAAGGATACCAAGGTTCTGCGCCTAACTGCTTACAAATCCCAAGTCTTAGTAGTGCCCTGTATATTATAGCACAGTACTTATTACTCTGGAGTTAATTTTGAAGCCTTGAAGTATGAAAGTATTGTCCAGAATGAATCTTAACTTTAAGCACTCTCAAAGTCTTCCCATTATAAGACAGTGGATTTGGTTGCTTTTTACTCCAATAATTCCCATGCTGATTTCCTCAAATAAAGTTTCAGTGTTATGTAATGTGCTGGAGAGGAAGATACTGTTTTTCCTGAGAGGAAGGTTGCAAGTGAGTACATGTCCCGATTGGAAAATCTTGCTTGCATGGAAGCGTGGATTTGGTAGTGATGTAATATCTGAGTATTTGACTGTGCAGCCTTGCTGCCATTTTCCAGTGAAATATATATACCTTTATTAATAACTCTCCTTCTACGGAATTCAGGTGGCAACGGGCTCTTTTACATCACATTAGTGATTAAATATGAAAAACTATGGCAGTTCCAAAAAGAGTTTTGCTACCCAATGCAGCCTTACCTGAATGAAGTTGATGTCAACTGCCAGAACTGGGGACAAACTGTATATGCAGTGAGGTCAGAACGCTCATCAAAAATTTCAATTTTTTACATGATTACACATTAAAATGGTCTGAAAATTGTCTCAATATTAGGTATATTAAAGTACTTCTGAATATTGAATGTTTTTGTATGTGGGCATTTGATCATGGAAGTTCATATTTCCATTAAGGGAAGCAAATGAGATAATGCATTTCAGTGTGGGTATTTTGTGATTCAGATCATCAGCTCATTTCCTTAGACTGTTCTCAAGTCAAATATAGCCTTAAATTCTACTAATCAAATTTTCAAGTACGAGATTTTGTTGGTGTTTTTTCTGGAGCTGTATCTCTTTTATGTGTACACCTAAAAATATGCCAACCGCCTCTTCCTCAATTATTTGCAGGATTTCATGTAGTTCTGCTTCAAGATGAAACAGATGTATAAGCAATTGTTTTTAATGTTGCTGCTTTCTGCAGTCTTTCGGAAACATAGGATTCTTATTAATTGTTACAAACATGCTTAAGGTAATTAAAATCAACAGAGTAATACTGTATAAATAGTGCATATACATAACTTGTATCATTGCCATTACATGTTCTTAGCTAGACATCTTTGAAGATATAAAATGAGAATTGACAGAATACCTAGTATGAAGAGTGTTTTGAGGGACAAAATGGAAGAATACGAACACCATCATTTATTATCAGTGAGTTCAAAATTTCTATAGAAACATAGAAAATAAACATTGTGTTGTCAGGGTTATGCTGATCATTCTTTTGTTTATTTGAAGTGAGCTTAAATTTTATTGATAAATTATCCTTGGAATATCTTGAACTCTGTCTACAGTGTATTTCTGTAGTGCAGCACATTAGAGGGAGAACAGTTTGGACCATTTACATTAAGAAAGGATTGCCAGAGGGAATGAATCCAAATGGCACTAAAATAGTAAAGATTGTAGGAAACTTGGTGATACAAAGACAAGTTATTTTGTATTCCAGGCTATGTGCTGATCCTAAGTGCTATCAAGAAGCTGGAAAAGAGAGGAAACAAAAATGCAGCAAAAATACAGATTTAGTACTTAAATTAATTGGAAAAACATGGACGTTGTGCTGTAACTTAATCTTTCCTTAACCTTCTGCATGATTTTTAACTCAAGAAGTAGACTGAATGCTGAAGTAGATTGAAAATATGTTAGGAGTTTTAATTTGAACCGCTACAGAAATAGAATGTGCTGTGCAGCTGCCCATATATTTGCCACACTTCTCACTGTTGTCTGAGCACATGCCAGCATTACCTGGCCACACTGAGGAGGAAATTGATGGCCAGTCTCAGAATCTAAAGCCACTTTTTTGAGCATATCAACTCCTTCCAAACCACCACTGGCCAGCGCTCAACATGACATTTCCAGTGTCTTCCACACAGTGGTAAACATCATAATTCTGGACTTGGGTACTGAAGAGCTAGCACTTGTAAAAGAGGATTTGATTTAGGATCCAACCTTGACCTCCAGCAGCAGTTCCTTGCTCTAGGACTTCTCATGAAGCACATGCTAATGTATTCCTGAAGTACTCAGTCCGGTCTCTATTGTAAGCCCCAGAGCAGAAAATCAAGCAAATCAAAAGGCTGTAGAGGAGACATAAAAATTGTTTATCTGTTAATATTATTGGGAGCTGTATGGCAGGAAGCACCTTGGTCTAGTAATAGCGTTCTTTGTGATTGCCATCTACTGCTTCCACATCAAAGTGCTCCAGTGGTTTATTGGATTACTTTTCTCCTTGCTATGGGCAGTTTTTATGTTAAACTTAAGTCTTCATGTGGATGAAGATAAGGGCATAGGAGCACAAAGGCTTTAAGCAGTTTTCCTATAGCAGTGTCTCAGATCAATGTGGGTCTTTCAAAGTCTGTCCAAACCTGGTACCTCTTAGAGTGGTTCAAGTAGCCTTGTATGCCCCTGCTAAAACTGTTTGTGCTTGAATTAGTTCTGTTCTACTGGCACAATTAGGTCTGCCTCAGCTTGCTCATGTAGAAACTGGAGGAGCTCTGCAAAAGCAGTATTGGGTACCTGGCAGCAATTTTTACTTTCAAAAGCTCTCAGTACTAACTTTAAATACATTTCATTGAATAAAGTCACAGCAACAACAATCTGAAGTACTTTAAGGCAAATATATGCAGGCAAGTGCTGTTTCATAATAGCCTGTTGTGCGTCACTGAGGATTTTCACCCAAACATTTCTTCCAAATGGACTGCAGGCATTATAGGATGGCACTCTGATACCCACCATTAATTCTAAAGATACTTTATTGTTACCTGGGCTAGTTATGCATCCTTGGCCTTAATATCTCTCTTTTTTTTGAGTCCAGAACCTTTTAATCTTTTTTCAGGCATATTGACCTTCAATCATGCAGTAAGCATGCCAAATTTGTTCTTCTTGAGCTAACACAATGTGTCAGTCATGCCGATCACTCTTCTTCATTGTTATTTGTAGATCAGCTTGTTCCCTGAGATGAGATTTGATGTCCTACTGTTATTTTAAATATTCTCACCTCTGTGCCGAAGTCTTTACCTGCAGTCACCCTTCCTGACTTTCAAACTAGACAGCAACCCTTCAGTTTGGCATTTTAAAGTCTCATCATCCAAATCATCTTTGGAGAAAAGGAGGCTAAGTACTTAGAAGGATATACTGGCATGATTTTTCTATGATAAATGAAGCAGCTATTCTCCGTGCATTTTACATGGAATTATAGTATATTCCAGAAAGGCAGTAGTTAACCACATAAGAAAAGCATTTCAAAATGTTGGTGGAGTTGTAGTCTATACATTCTTTCTGCATGTAATTTTGTTATTATTGACAGAGTGGAAGTTGTGTTCACCTGCAAAAATTAGGAAAGGATGATGAAAATTTGGTACATTTTTAACTGTTGTAAAGTATGATAAATTTCTTAAATTTTTGAAAATTCCCACTATTCTGGTGTTGCTTAATCATTGTAATGTTAAGGAGGCTGTTGAGACCAAAGGTTTTATACAGGTCTTTTGGCTTCACTACCATAGTCTATCAATGTGTAACAATATTTTAAAATCTTCTACAAACCTAGAATAGATGCACTAAAAACATCATGCTATTAAATCACCAAATCAGAGCACTATTAAGTTTTCATAGCTTAAGTTTTTATAAAAGAGCAACCCACCAGTTTGGCTCTGCACAGCAAATCTAGAGAAGCAAATCCACTCAGGTCCGTATTCAGGCAGGGATGGGTGGCAGTCTGGGATGTAACCCTTATATTTAATAGAGTGCTTGAGGACATTGGCTGTGCAGGTCACTGGAGTCAGTGGAGGCATGTAATTGCCTCTGAGAGCTTCTCCTTTAGAAACTTATCTCAAATGTCATCCCTGCCTCCCGGCTTCTGCTTAGCAAGTGTGCAAGAAGCCACATTTCATGGCCTTGAAAACAGGTCTCTTGGTCTTAGATGCCCCAACAGCATCTAATAGAGCAATCTGAATATGGCCATCAAAGATCTCATTCCAGCCAGTCCAGCTCATCTTGCTCTTACACAGAAGTAGGAGAGGGTTACAGTCCTTCACATGGGAAGATGAGACCCTCACATGCCAAGTGAGGCAAGCTGAGCCATCCCTCTGGCTGAGGCATCTGCTGCTCAATAGTCACTGGGAGCTGCTGAGACACTGCATGGGAATTGGATTTATTTAGAACATGATTTCTAGGTTTGCTTTGTGTGCAATAACACTACAGCAACATAACAAGAGCCTTTAAAGTGGATATTTATCAAATAGTGCTGCAAGGAAGGGTTAAAAGAGTAAATGCTGCATTTCCATCCAGTGCCAGGAATGTGAGAACAGTTTTATGATCCTTGTCACTGAGCATGTAAGGACTGTGTACTCATTCCTTTATTTCCTTCTAATTTTGGAGCTCCTTTGCCTCTGCAAGTTAAATCTAAAATTTAAATTTAAGTTGTCTGCTCATGTATCCTGAAGGTTCTCAGATTATTTTGGATTCTTCCTAAAATAATTAAACTCAGAATATTTTACAAAATATTGAAGTTTAGGCAAAGCAAATTAGACTGCTAGACAATAGATATCTTAAGTACTCATTACTTTGGTTGCCAACTCCAGCAGTTATTCTTGGGGCTTCACTGGGCTAAAGTTAGATATCTTTCACTCTTGTGCAGCTCCTGAGGCCTTCACCTTCCCCAAAAAGCCATGAAATATTGGAAAACTCATGGCAATAGGGGGAAAGAACTGAAAAGAGGGGACATAATAGGACGTGTTCAATACCTATGTAAGTGGCCTCAGCCAACTGGTCTGAAAGAGCATTTTCATCTGTCCCTGTCTTGAACAGGAGTTCAAGTGGCTAATTCACTTTGTGCAAGCTGGATGGTGTGAGAGGAAGTCAAAGAAGAAAGCCTGGCTTTAAAAGTTTGTTCTCTGGTTCGTTGTTGAAAGGCTATTTTTGAATGAATAAATAAATAGTGAAAATTTCTGTGTAAAATATAACTGAAAATATTTTGTGCATTCTGCATGCTTACTGCATTATCTTGTGTTACATAGGAGAACATGAAATTTTGCTTCATACTTCATTAATCTGCATGATGCAGGAAAGAAAATGGAATGAAAAATATGGCCAAACCTGTCAGAGGATAAGTTTTGATAATTTTCAGGTTGTCTGTGAGGGAAAATGCTTTCTTCTTAATTCAGAGAAGGAAATATGATCTGAACCCCCTAAAAATATATATTTTTTTTGTTGAAATGACATGTCACACTGTACAGAGGCAAGCTGAAATGTGCAATGTGGTTCACAGATCCTTTTCTGACTGATTGTACTCTGTGCATTTGCATGGCTTGATTTTGCATTGGTCTCTTTCTTTTTTTTTTTTCCCCAAGCAAACACTCTTTACTTGCTAACAGGATACCAGCTGCTGTTCTAATTTAGCATTGAGCCTGTGTCCCAGTTTCCCATTTGTGATATGCTAATATAAACTTAACTGTGCTTCTCCAATGCACATACAGTGCAAAGAAATCTTGTTCCTTTTTATTGGGTTACTTGTTGTTAGAGTCCTGCAGCCTCATACTGGCATGAACAAATATCAGTGTTGTAGAGTGATTTCTACTGCATTTGAAAGCTAACTGACAGTGCTAAATCTCTTGTATATATTTCTCCTACAAATAGCTATTTTGTTTTATTCTGAAGTGCTTACTAGAGATGGGGAAAGCAGCCTGTCATATTGATCTCTAATGTATATTCTTATATGAATATACTTCACTTGACTTAATTAGCAGCTTGGAGATTGTTAGATTTCATGTGTAGCTACAAAATGAATAATCACTTATAGCTTACAGACATATCAAAATGATTAAAGTTAGTAGAAAGAATCCCAGTATTGATGATTTATCTTTTGCCCATCCTGTCAAATCGTTCTTTTGTGATGCAAGTATATGTAGGCAGGTGAGAAAATATGCAACACACTTTCACTTAATGCACTTTTGATATGCCTCCTACATCTATTCCCAACTTACAAGCTGTGGCAAAGGAATGAAAAAGCCTAAGAGCTCTGAAGTCTGGATGTAAATCTGTCTGTAGATTCAGGTTCTCTCCCTTTTTAAAAATAATTGCTATTAATTGCCCTTGAAAAGAAATTTATTTATATATATAAAACACTGATTGCTAATGGTGGGAGTCAGGCAAGAATTCAGAAGATAAGGAAGAAGTAGATGAGAAAGGGACAAGTTAGGTGCCCAGAGATCCATGGTCTGCAGTAGGGGGACTGCAAAATGTCACAACAAGTGGTTGCATGATGCAAATGGGAGTAAGACCAGGGGGAAAGGAGGACTGTGAAGTTCTACAATGTGCACATTAATCTGATGTTTGAGAATGGCCTTTACCTTGGGAGCAAATGAGCAGAGGTGTAGTGGGTTTGGCCCTGTGTTCTCCTACTCCATCTTTCTTACCATGCCTGCAAAAATGGTGCCAAGTGATGCTTGTTTGTCTCTGACTGCCGTGTATATGGAACAAGCTGGTGTGGTTTGCCTGCAACATCCCAAACTGCTTTAGTGGGTGGCTTAATACCAAACTCAGGCATAAGGGATGTGGGAGGGCCTTTTGAAGAGCAGTTGTGAGCTGTGAACAGTCATTGAATAGAGGAGAACACTTGACTTAGCTTCTGCTCTATTTTTTAAATTTTGTTTGTAAAACCATTGTAAGGAAGGAAACTGTGATAGCAAAACTGATAAAAAGTGGGAGTTGAGGAGAGGAGTCCAGGAAAAGCTTCCTAAAGGCCAAATCTGTCAATTATATTATTAACA
This sequence comes from Rhabdornis inornatus, assembly GCA_013397075.1. Lineage (NCBI taxonomy): Eukaryota > Metazoa > Chordata > Aves > Passeriformes > Rhabdornithidae > Rhabdornis > Rhabdornis inornatus. Next base: position 2,033,444 of record VWZS01004485.1, on the reverse strand, counting down.
TGTCTTATGTACCCTTTATGAAAAATTGTCAGTTGTTTGGAACTAACAGATGTAATGAGAGGGATGTACAGTTGATGCTTCAATGGTCCACCATTTTCAAGTATTGCAGCATTCACAAAAATATAATAACTTCAAAAGAAGCCACTGAGACCAGAAGAAAAGCATTAATTATGGGCTAAGATTATGATTCAAAGAAAATTCAAAGAAATTTCTGAGTTCAGCTACTTGTACTTCATATCTCAATGCCCAGGGTACAAAGAAGGGGATGATGCTAAGGTAACATATGCATGCCTAGATTAAATGCTAATCATGAAATCAAATGAGATAAATTATTAAAAGCAAAAGAAGATTACAAAGGTCTCAAGTGTATGTACAAAGAAAGCCCCAGGACCAGGTGAGGTAGGGGCAAAACTGAATAGAAAGCAGAGCATCTGAGGAGGAACAGAAATTGAAGACATCCCTACTTAACACACATGTTTAAGTATGCTCCAGGATTTTATCTCACTTAGTTTTGCTTTTTTTTAGTATCATAGACATTTGTCTTTGAATTAGTGATGTAGAATCCTTTACTGTAAGTAGTATAGGGAAGCAGACACATTTTATGCCTAAACATCATATTAAATATGTTCTAGAAATGCTGATTTCTTTTACCAGCCATGAATGGAGCTGCCAGTGATCCACTCTCCCACTTAGGTGAGACAAATCCAAACCCTTGTTCATAGTACTATAATCAGGAAGTTAATTTTTTTTTTTTAATAAATGCTGCGTTATTTTGTGCTGTTTTAATGTTTGAAGCAGTCATTAAGCAGAATTTAATCTGGCAGGCAGAGGGCACCCTGTCTTCTTGATGGCAACATTTAAATAAATTTAGTCTGCATATAAACCCTTGGGGTGCCTAAACACAAAAAATCACATTATTTGTTCTAAAGATCAAATTCTCATAATTATATTGGACCTTGTGACTGAGACATTAATTGTCTCATCAAACTGCATTTGAAGTGGTAAGCCCAGGGAAATAGAGAGGACTTCTGACACCTGCCTCCTGTGAACATCAAGAACTGTTATTTTCAACAGCAAGAGAAAGAAAAGACACCCACTGTGCCAAATACTGTTACCTCTCCCTCTACCAAAGGGCAGCCCGCAAGGAGCAGGACCCGTCTTGTCTTAGATGTATAGGGTCAATTTATAATATGTGGGCTCTTTATTAAGAATAATTTTGTTCAAATGCTACAGACAGTTTAGGTCTGGCACCTACTGATTCACAGTTTGGTTTCTAATCTGTGCCTGTTTGGCCTTTTCTGAAAATTTGTTAATAAATGTAAGAATGAATCCTGTATTACTGCATATGCAGAGACATCACTTGGCAGACTCAGCCACAGCTCTAAGTGGTCAGACTGGGTAGCTTGAATTTTCATAAGCTTTTGTAATGATCACTTTGGTGGTCATCTTATCTCACAAGTTTGCTTTGTCAGATTGTTTTTACTGAACAAATTAAAGAAAAAGACCATGACAAAATTCTCTGGAATCTGAAATCTGATTGGTGCACAGTACACAAAGGACTGCTTAGCTTCTCTTCAGCAAAGAGAATTTCACAATTATACTACAATATTTTAGACAGACAGTGGATTAGAATATGATGCATACAAAAATAAAATTTAAAAAAGCCCACCCGGTGAAAAGACATTAAGTTAAAATGACAAGAAAACAACTGCAAGAAAATAGGAGTTTCTTACACGGAGTAATTGAGCTCACTCAAGATGGAAAGGTAATCACAGTCTTAACATTTAAGAAGAAGCTTAGAGATTGAAGAAAAACTGTCTTGTTTTCTAAGATTAAGAAAGTTAGTGACTTTTGCTGAGTGACTTGAATGAAAGGAGTATTTTCACAAAACTTTTCTTTTTAATGAAAACTTCTGTAGATCCTTCAGTGAGAAGCACATGAGCTTCTTACGAACTGCAATTCACTCAGGCCCATTCCTTTTGGAGTAGCATGATGGAATTTCTACACTTCAGACAGATGAGAAATAAATGGGTTTGGGAAAGGCACACCAGAGATCATACAGTGCTTTATCTGTAGCTGCTGAAAACTTGCAGGGAAATGAAAAGGGTCTGGCTGAAATATGACTGTAGACACAGAAGTCTTGGTTAATGGGATGAAGTAGACCAAGCTGAAACAGAGTGCAGGGTTTCCAGTTGTTCTTCCTGCCAAGGGAGAGAGAGACTCTGGATCAGTGATTTGGTGCTTGTTCTGTGCTTGGTTGAATCAAACTGCTTTGAGATTTGCTTACAGTTTTCAGCTTGGGGTAGAACAAGTTGTTGGTGGCTTTGTGTGCACACACATGTGTGTGTGTTTGGTTTTACGCTTCTTTTAGGTAGCGGCTATGTTTGGAAAACAGAAGTATGTTACTTTCTATACGGTTTCTTTCAAAGTCTCAACCAGGCAAGACTCTCCAGCCAGGCCTTCCAGGGACATACCAGAGGTTATCTCTGTTTTGCATCTCTGGAAATGTACGCCAACACATTTCTACAGAAGGATAAAAAAGTACCTTTGCTTGTGCATTCCCACTTCTTAAGACAGGTATCCTGATCTGGCATTTGACCCAACTCTCTGTAATTCCTGTCTGACTTTTACACCATCCACTTGATTTTACCTTTGACACATCATCTTGTTACTGTGGCAGAAGAGGTGACTTGTCATAATTTTTCACTGACCATGATAAGAACAAGAGCAGGGGGCTAGACCTCAGATCACAGCAGCTCCCTGTTATCTGTAGATAAACATGTGCTGACAGTTTCTGTAGCCAGTTCAACAGTACTTAGTTTTTCCAGGTTTTCAGCTGAAATCAGGCTCTGAGTAGAGTTGTGCAAAAATTTCTTTGGAGGAACCTCTGTAGAGACCTAGACTGCAGCTGAGCATGAAAGATGCATACAACTAATGTTTTTAGGGACCACATACTCCTTTAGAGCCTAAATAGTTTGCATCTGGAAAACACTGGTGAGTTGAGTCAAGACCAAGTGGTTTTAGAACTTTAAATTCAAGCTCATTTTTCCCAGGGAATCTGCTGATCTTTGAGACATTTATACCACTTGCTTTCTTAGGAACTTTATGCTACCACCCACAATCATAGTATTGAATCCCAGATTTATCTTGAAGTTACAGCCTGTGTTTGTTGTATGTTAAGTGAAGCAAAATAAAATGCACTTTATCAAAGAGATCTGTCAAGTTTGAGGGAAATACCCAACCACTGCTTATTTACAGGTTCTCAGATTATTGATTATTGCAAGCAGGAAACTTTTTAAAAAAGTAAATGTGAGTGCACATTCTTCCATCATGGCAACAAAGGAGAGTTGTGGCTGTCTGGCATCCTTTTTTTGGCAGAAAACAGAGAACAAGATGGCTTGATGATTGTACTGTGACCAAATCCCTTGTACTGACCACTTTCAAACCTATATTTACACATGTTCCTGTAAAGGGAGGGGCTTTCTGACCAATTGTGCTGAAGGGAAAACACAAGAGCAAGGAATTTATTTTTGTTTTGAAACATTTTCCACCGTATATCATACCTTCCTTCCCTTCTTTCTTTCGTCGATATCAGCTCAGTATACTTTTTTCTTTTTCCCCCAGGAATGCTTCTTTTTGCATTAGAAACCGGTTTTAATCTATAAAAGGTGAAAGACAGGACAGAAAATTTGTTATTTATAGAACTTTTTCATTCATATTAAAATAGGCAGTACAGTTGTTTAGCCTTGACATCCTGTAATCTCTGTTTTAACTTTAGCAGTTGAGTGCCTTCTAAGTGTCACGTATTTTGTGCTGCACTGTTGCATTCATCCCAATAATGGCCAGGATTGAATGGCTCCAGCATGTTTCTGAGAACAAGAAGATGTGAATGTAACCAGGAGCAAGGCTGCTACAGGATAGGGAAGGATATAGCCTAACACATTTTTTTCCTCCCTTCCCCCCCAGTAATCCCTGATGACTGGTTAAGATGGGGCTTTAAGGGCTTTAGCCACTTCATTCACTGTGCCGGAACACTTTTATTGGAGCTGGAAACAAGTACCTAATGGTATATGTTTCTAGGTTTTGGCAAAGGAAGTTGAAATTTCAAATGAATCATGAAAACATTTTGCTGGATCAGTCATTCGCCTTTTCTGTAATTTTACTTAGCCTTTTATTTTAAATAGCTTTTGTTCAAAGTACTAGAGATGCTTGCTTAGTTATTCAGCGTGTTTGTGCTCTGAGTGCCTCTAATGATTTCTTGGCTTCAGACTGTCCTCAGGAAACTATTCATAGCAATTCACACATTAAGGGCAGTCCTCATCTTCAGTTAATTTCAGTGTGAAAACAGATTCCAGATATTTTATCTCGAGTTTATTTATTTTAGTAGACATTTAATGGTATTCATATATATTTTATTATTATGTTTCTCTTCATCAATTCACCCACATTCTCATCAAGTTCAACCCTCTTCATCTTAACAGACACACATACACACACCAACACGTGCTCACAAAATGCAATGTATTGCTAACAAAATTCCTTTCTGAAGCACAGACTCAGACTCTCTTTCTCACATCAGACCTTCCCACTGCAGAAAACCAGGTTCAATGAAATAGTAGTTCAATGTCTCTTTCATGCAGACATTATTAGTAAGATTCCTGGCATAACAAGATTGAGATTTCAAGACTCTGTATCCTTATCTGAACAATTATCTAATGATAATCATGAACCTCCCTTGTTTCCCTGTTACTCCATGTGTGTCAACACAGGCAGCAATTTATTATTCCCTTTTCTTCCCTCTGGCAGCCTCTGGCATTCTAAGACTTGATCCAGGAGCTGGTAGTGACTGCTCTATCACTGCATTAGATCCCAGTTAGGTCAACAGAGTAACCAACCTGCTGACCATGTGGCAGACAGCTGTAGTTAATAAGTAGGTGTGGGAAGAGTCACTAATTAAATGGAATGTGATCAGTCTGGAAGTTGGCATTAGGAATATAATTATAAACTGAGTAATTTGGTGTTTGCCAAAATGTCTTCCATTGCTCAGAAGCGTTCTGCATCTCCCTCCTCATGCCTAATTACTGCATAAGTTTCTATTTTTACAAAACATTGGAGAAATCACATATTTTGGAAGAATTTTGCCAATTATATTGTCTCTCTCTGAGAGATACAGAAAAAAGACAGCTGTGATTCCTGAGACTTCTCAAGGGGTAATAGTCTTGAATTGTTGTTTTAAATTAGCATTTTGTTATAAATTGCAGAATTAGAATGCAAAACAAACCTTTATGTAAAAACATAGGAAAGATAAAGTCTGCTAGAATGTTGACAAAATGTTTTCTCCTATTTTTGACAAGGAGCTTAATTATATTGTTCTCACTCCATGGGAATTGTCATAATTTGCTAAATGAGATGTCTGATGTGCAGTTTGCCACCCCCTTTTATACACACAGTCCTTCCACAGCATCCTGATGCTACAAAGTCAAGGTAGAAAGAAGCCCTTCCACTCTCCAATTGACCTCTCCATGGTTCATGGCTCCCTGTGATGCCTCAGGCTATCTTTGAGTCACAGAAAAAGGTTTTCTTTGATTTCCAGGTGATTTAAAGACAATGGATATTAGGCTCTTTGGTTGCATGGGCACTGTTAAAAAAACATGGAAGTATTTCCATTAAGAAAGCAATGTTTCTACAAGACACTGGATTTCTTGAAATACTCCGTGGTGAGTCTTGTTCATTTTATGTAGAGGATAAACTAAATAGGAAACTACTATTTTATATATAAAAAATAAAATTCTAGGTATTTAGTTTGTTTCTGCCCAGAATTTTTTTCCTCTAAATGTGCCTTTTGGCTTCATGCCTCATGCTGCACCCAAGGTGTACTATTATGGCATAATACTGAACATCCTGTTGTGCCATATGTTCCAACAGATGTTCTTGGGACTTATGTTTGCGCCATTTGAAATTAATTTCAGTAGGCTCTTCAATTACATATTTTTCAAATTCTTCTGCAATTGAAAATGCAAGACTCCTATGATTTGAATATATGTATATTTTATACACACATACCCATGATTATGTATTAATATTTATACCCAATGTCTGTTTAATATTAATCCACAGTCATGTGATGAACAACAGGAGTGTAGTTAGTGGTAAAGCCAAGATCTGGAAAGCAGAAGATAGGAAATATCCAGTATGGCACACTTTAGAATTCACGGGAAATTTTTTATAAGTGATCTTATTTCACTTTATCATCCATTTTCATGGGTGATGCTAAAGTGAAATTCTTGGATGAATAGAGATAAATAACTATTTTTAAAGGAATTTATCTTCTAAAAAGTAAATATCAAATGAATTCTAGCCAAAATTAATTATCCCAATAGATGGATTCATATGTTGTTTTGATGCAGATATGGTTGCTTTATGGACAGAAGTTTTAGCCATATATTTAATTTATTAATGCTTGCTCTTATTTTTTAAATTTTGTTTTTCTTTAAATAGAGTGGAGCTATTTCTTCATTATATCTCTCTTTGGAGAGATTTATACTGTATTGGTTTATTAACCAAAAAAAAATAATTAATTACAAAAACCTGTTTGGTAAATATTAAAGATTTTCTATTTTAATAGACAGATATTTACAAATGTGATTCTTTAAAGGGTCTTATTCAAAACTTATGGAAGGAGATCAGAAGCTTTGATGGGCTTGGAGCAGAGCTTAGAAAATAATGAACAAATCTAGTTGTGCTTAGTACTGACCTTTCCTGTAAATATTTTTCTGGTTTATTATAAAGGAAACCTTATGAAATACAATTAATCAAGGTCTTTTCTGAGTCTTTGTCCCCAGCCACAATCTACTGTGGAACAACAAGTATTCCCATGATGATAAAAGGCCTCATACAAATGGAGAATTCAGTTGGGCCAGCAAATTTAGAAACCTTAAAAAAAGCAAATTTAGAGACCTAAAACTGCAGAGAGGACTGGGGAGAGCAGGCAGTGGGATTAATCTGGATGCGATTTTGATTTTACACAGTTTTGCTAGCAGCAGGTCCTAAGAAACTAAGTGTTAGGTTTCAGGAGTAATGCAGTGACTTAACATTCCTTATGACTTTTAGGAGATGATACATTCCTTGTTTGTCTTCTGGTTTTGAAGCCTTTTGGGCTGCCACATTTGTGTTTTCCAAATATTTGTGTACAACCAGGAAAGCTGGAAAATTGCTTTTATTTATTCATTAAGAGGGAAGTTGAAATTCCTGTATAATCCATGACTCAGAGGTCTGGGGTTCTGGAAAAAAAAAACCACCTAATACCATGAGGCAGTTGCAAGACTTGCCAATGTTGCTCAGGTGAATCATAAAGTTCAAGACTCAACAACTTTTGCTCTAAGTAAAATATGTGCCACTTCCACTTGAATGTACAGACAGCTGGCAAAAGTCTTCACATTATTTATTTAAGGAAAAGCAGCTATAGAGTCTGCATTTGCTCATCTCAAGTACATTTTTACACTGGACCAAAAACCTTCCCAATTCTTCATCCTAGCAAATGTGGAAGGCCTGAGGCTGAAAAATAAGCTCCCAGAAGTAATTTCTCTCTGGAAAGCTTCAGTTGTCAGGTCTTGCTCTGGGTGCCAATGAAGCTCAGAGGTGAGTTTTGAAGGTTATTTCAGTGATTGCAAACACTATAAACCAATTACCATGTCTGGTTTGCTGTATGTTTCACATTTTTTTGCAGGGGGAAGGATAAAATTTCCCTGTCTTGTTTTTCTCGATTAGTCACAAATATTGAAAATCTAACAAATTACTAAAAGTGCTAAAAATAGCTTTCGTGCATGCTAGCGATGTTTTCCAGTTCGTTGTTTAGTGTCTCAGGTCCTTTACTGGCAATGAAGCAAAGTCTCAATGTCCCAGTGGGAAGCCAAGTTTCCTTCTCTGCCAGCTGTATTTTTAGTCTCCTTTCTGTAGGTGTTTGGTTAATGAAAATAAAACCATTGCAGATTGCAAACCACAAAATTAAGTTCTCAAATTGCTGACAACTTGAATGCTGTCACACGTTAATGTTATTACATCACTGAAAGTCGGGGTTGTCTGTACCCAATAGACACATTAGATTGTTTGTGCTTTGCTACCCATCTGGTGAGCAGCTAATTATTTGGACCCCTTCCAATAGGGTCCAACAAGCACCTGGCAGAGCATGTGCATCTGTTTCATTTTGCCATTGCAAGAGTGTGTTACAGACCCTTTTTGGTTGTCATTGTTTCATTATGGAATTACATGTGAATGGCAAGAGTGAACCAGGGCCAGTGTCTTGAATGGCACAGTAGAGTTTGGTTATCTATTAAATCTAATATCCCCAGGCTCCCTCTATCATCAGCAGAAAAATGCATGTTTCTGTAGGCAGCACTCCAATGGCTTGTTTCCCTGGGCTCAAGTTAATGTTTCTGAATATCTTCTTCTCTATCAGCAAAATTATCTGAAGCACTATCTGTAAACACGTAGAGCCCAAAGTCTTACTGAATTTCAAGGAGACTTTGTTTCCTGGGTTTCATGTTAAAAGATGATCAGAGTATTTACATTTTCAAGTCAATTATACATCTATCTTGTTCCAAATTTTGTGCTGAAGGAATAATTTTGCAGTCATTAGTCCCCAAGCATTATTCTGAGTATAAATAAGTTACACAAAATGACACATATTCCCCTGGCAGCCAAAACCAGCCCATGTGATGATTCTCTGATCCTTTTGAAATATTTTTCTGCATGTAGGAGGATGCAGACATATGTTGAATGCCTTCTATTTCATCCATGCGACTCCACATGCTTAGGTCCATCATCTGCAACCACATTGGCACAGAAGATGTGCATTGTTTGGGTTGTGTTTGGATGGTCCAGTTTATTTTACAACTGATTATCTATGGCCTGATGAATTTAGCATCTGGGAGCAGAGCATTGAAAAGGGTGAACTATCCTGTCTAAGAGAGAACAGCTTGAATAATGCATGGCTCAAACACTGCTCATTCAGACTATGAACAGCTTTCTGATACAATTTTATTTGTTTCATTGATATTTGTAAGGCTAGAGAGGTTTTGTCCCCACTGTTTTGGTATTCAAGTGAATACTCATGTTTGCATGTGGGCATTCTGTCAGTTATGGACAGTGGTATGCATAAGGTCAAGCTAAATAAAGCCACCATTCTAGTAAAAGAAAAATCTACAAAATCTGTCCAAAATGGTCCAGAAATCTTGCAAGGCAATGGAGAAGAACACCCTGTGCCTCGTGTGAGCAACTACATGCTGTGAATAGCAAGTGCCCAACAAGCAGTTAAATTGAGCAGTATGTGCGCAACCCAGAAGGTGAAATTTCTCTTTGTAAACTGAATGCAAAATGATTAACAAATTATTTAGTAAATAGCTTGTTCTATCACCATCACATCTAGTAAAACCCATTTCTTTTTTTTTTTTTCTGAAGGGTTGCAGCAGAGAAAATGATGTTTTAATTTTATTGCCAGGCAGTAAAGCATTTCTGCTGCAATTAATCCAGGAGGTATTCACAGGCTGATGGCCAGCTTGTGTCCATGCACTGGTAGAGAGGTCAGGTGCTGCCACCAGAGAAGATGGACAGTTTCAACTTTATTTTCCATCGACCAGGGCGATAATAGCATCTTTTGCCTCTACCTAGCCATTTATCTTACTGGATTCTGAGCTGAGTGACAAAGAATACAGTATTTTACAGTGCAGGGGAAGTGTATGACATCAGCACGGCATACAGCACATCTGTACTGCAGCTGTGCCAGGCTGGCTGGTGACACATCATAGCTGAAAAGAAAATACAGGGCAGGTCTCATGTGTGTCTGCCGTATGCCGCTAATATTGCAACAGCTTTTCACATTTGGGTTCATCATTTCTGTTTGTATTAGTGACACTTGCCAAGTGTCTTCTCTCTGTGTCTCAGATGGTGCTGGTTTGCTGAACCCTCAAAACTGAGAACAGAATGAGGCCATGTGGCTTCACAGAGCAAAGGTGTGAATTGAATATGCCCCTGTATGCATTGATTTTTTTTTTTCTTAAATTACATGAAGCTTCTCTTGCCTTTCTCACAAATGCTCTGTGCTGAGTACACATCTGCACTGTGTCTGCAGAGATCAGACCAGTCCACTAAAGTCCTGATGCCATTTACCCAAAATATCTGCTGACACAGAGTGTTCCAGACTTTCAAAAGCATATTTTCATCATAGACATTGCATGGGCTTCTTTGCTATTCTGACAGTGATAAACCTTGGTATAACCTTGGGTGACCAGTCTCCTCCTCTCTGGTCTGTTCTGTTTTTATCCAAAAATCAATTAGTGTCTTTCAGTTCTATACTTAAAGCCAGGTTTATGTGAGTCCAGGTATTGAGTCTTGAAATAATTTGGAGCTGAAGTCAAAAGAATATCTTATCCTCTTGGATCAACCTAGGTTTCTTCCCATATGCTGCTGAGGGGGTGGAATTATAGTGAGTCATAAAGAAACTCAGGCTGATGGGAACTGAGGACCAACTCGTTAAACAATCTCTCGGTTTCTTCTGACTGTTCCTCTACATTCCTCCTCCCTCCCATTGCAAAGCCAAGCAGGCAGCTTGCCCTGCTGGTGGAAAAAGGCTCACACACTGATGCACAGTCTGAGCTCTGTGGCTGCCAGTGCCCCTGTGTAGGGCTGATGCCTGCTCCTGCTCTCCATGTCCATGCAAAGTCAAAAGGGTTTCTTTTTAACCTTTTGTTAAATTAATTGTACAGAGGTGATGAAGAGCTTGAAATCTCTCAGAAATCTGAATTTTCAAGAAAATGTCACATCTCAATTTAAACATATTCATGACTATCCTTAGGAAGTTGCAGTCAATATTTAAACATGATCCATCTCCAAGTACTTCTTGGGGAAGCTCTGTGTGATTTTTTTTTTCTTTAGAAAAAAATGGTATAAATCTGGTTATTGTTTCCCTTATCTCCTTTACTACAAGATACTCTTTCTCTCCTTTCTCCTCTTATCCTCTTTTCACCTTCTTAGGGATAAAAGTGATTGTTCCCAGATATGGTTCAGAGCATTATCTAGTCCAATCTCCCCTTTGCAGCAGCTGACTATGAAAAGACAGCAGCACTTCAGTCCTCGGGAATGATATCATTAGTACTGTCAGCAGTAGGAATCCTTTCAGATACGTGTACTCCCTGTCTCAGCATGAATTCAGTTTCATTCTTTCTCCCACATCTCTTTCTGTACCTTTCTGAGGGAGTGCAACCCATGTTATCTTTGTCCAAAATCATGATTTCTTCTTAAGCACACTAGCACTCTGTCAGCAACATTGGAAGAAATGAGCATAAAACAAAAGTTTTATTTCTAATTTATATTGCTGGTTTAGCTAGTAAAAGTCTAATAAGTTGCTTCCTTATGGTACAATAGTCCACTTCACAAGAGGAGACAAGTGTTCTGAGATGAACCCCCTTTCATTTTTATACAACATGTTAGATACAACAACAATACTTACAAATTAAAATAAGTAAATAACAAAGTCTCTTCTAGTCCCTTTACACACATACTTTTGTGAACATCATGCAGCTACTTATTTTATTGTCAGTAGGACAACATTTTTAAAGTCCAAACCCCTCATTCTCTAGGCAGAATATTTTTAACATCAATTCTGTGTTAAAAAAAATAAAAGCAGTAAATTTAGTGGCATGCTTTCAGTTTGATAACACATCTTTCTAGCTTCTTCTTTCTTGTGTGACTCATTATCATATCTAAAACTGGAGTATATAAGAAAGAAGAATAGAATATGGGGTAAATAATACAAAATTCTCCCTGCCTGTGTGAATGCAGGAATATCTGTGGCACTTGGCTAGAGTTGTGAGGACAGGTATATGCCTGAGGCATTTCTGCTATAAAATACTAAAACTGAATATCAAACACATCTGTTGACAAATTGAGACTGACTTGATTTTCATTATGATTAAAAGGCCTTCCTGAAGCAATAAATATTTATCCAAATATAGCTTGTTCCCAGAAGACACAGATCTGGGTTTCTCCTTGTTGACTTTGGTCACTGAACTGAAGTCAAGTTAGGAGCACAGATTTCTCAGATACAAAAAGGGAGAGAGACACAATCTGTGGAAGTTCTTCCTCTTTCCATCAATTACCAGGACAGTAGAGCAGTCTCCAAGTTAAAGTGCTAAATAAAGGTGTTTTGAATCCCAGCACTCATACTAGGAGACATTACAGTATGCCTTATTTAGGGATAAATACTCTTTTAAATAGGAGAAGCATGCTGGAAGAACAATTTGCCAACTAGGACATATAAATTAAGTACTCAGAGCTGAAATAATGACTTAGATCCTTATTAAGTGCCTGCTTTGCATGCTTCATGGCCCCTTTCAGCAAGCATGTGAAAAAATTAGATGTTCTTCTAGGAAACATACTACTTAGACTCAGCATTGAGACTCCAAATGCAATTTTTCATACATGTCTATGTCTAATAAATTATGTACATAAATAGCAGCTTGCTAATTTACATATTAATAAAAATGAATTATCTTCAGAATGTGCACAATCTACTGCGTCTAGCTGTGCCCTTTCTTGTTTAGGGGTTGTAAAGAATGTATGTGAATATATGGGTGAGAATGAGCTTCAAGGGCTTCAGAATTATAGCAGCAGCCGAATTTGCACATCCTTAAAGGCTGCTGCATAGGACAGATTTCTATTTTTATGTAAGTAGCTTCTCACTTCTAAGGCACTGATGTTCATTCAAACCTCTGCCTTCTTCCATTTGCTGGAGGTTCCCAGATGATTTGTGGGTGGGATAAAGGCTTCCTGCTTGAAGGATGCTTCCCAGGATGGCATTCTTACATGTTTTGTGGCCTTTTTCTTGCCCCATGACTTTGTGTTGGTGAGACCCTTTGATTCCACTTGGATACAGGAAGATAGCAGGGCTGAGTCAATGGCCTAGCTATTCATAATTCTTCAGAATTCTGCATTGGACTTGTAAACATTTTTTAATGTATTGTAATAAATCCCAATTTTTCTACCTCCAAAAGACTTTCAGATCTGTTACTATTTTACCTGCTTGATATACAAGAATTGCCTTTCAGTGGTTTAATTCCAGAGTTAATACTCTGAATTTGTTCGTGCAGACTGTATTTTAAAATGAGGAAGACTTCATACAAAAACCTTCAGGTGTATTTTCTCAGAGTTAGGTAAGCCAAGTTTCTAGTTTCAGCAGTACTGCTGAAGCAGTGTGGAAATGTTACTGATTCCAGCAACCATGAGTCAGTGTCTGGGAGCTGCTTGTTAGGCAGTAAGTTTGCTTGGATAGGTGGTTCCTAGCTGGTAAAATTGACCCACTCCTTGTTATGAAACAGTTACCATGCCTGGACCTTGAAATCCAGTCTGGGAAACACTATAATCATGTGCCTCTAGGCTGTTGAGATTTCTTCTTGGCCTGCAGCAGGGTTTCAGTTCCAGATGAAAGTATTGCGTCCACAAGCATTGAGGACATTTACTAATTATGGCACTTCATGCACTGCAGCTGCCTAAACTCCTGTTGTTGATGGAGACCTTGTCAGTACTGACCATGCTTTCCATCTCTGAAGAGGAAAGCTAAGGCTTGACTCAGGCGCACAGCCATGACTGCTCGGTGTAATCTGAGGTGTTCTAGCCTGCTTGTGTCCTGCACAAAGCTGGAATATCTCTTCTAAGTCTTATGAGAGGCCTGTGTGTCCCCTACAGATCAGTCAAATGACATTAGGGCATCTCAAATGGCAGTAGACATCTACTGGGGGGGGGACAGTGAGAGGAGCCCAGTGGCTGGTCTTTTGAATTGCTCTTTGGTCTGTGAATGACCTGGACAGGGTCCTAAACACTGAACTCACAGCTCCATAGGATGGTACATCGTGATACCAATCCATGGAAAACATGTTTCCAGGCATGGGGCATCCACCACCTCTGGGCAACTTATTTCACTGTTTCACCAGCCTCATCATAAGAAATGTCTTCTTTATAACTTTCTTAAAGCTTAGTCTCTTTTAATTTAAAATTATTACCTCTTGTCCTCTTGCAACACAGTTTGTCCCCATCTTTCTTATAAGCCCTCTTTAAGTATGAAAATGCCACAATAAATTCTCACTTGAGCCTTCTCTTCTCGAGGCTGAACAATCCCAACTCTCTCAGCATGTCTTCATCGGAGATGTGCTCCACCCCTCTCTCCATCTTCATGGCCTCCTCTGGACCCAGTCCTCAGGTTTGGTCTATGTCTTTCCTGTGATGAGGACCCCAAAGCTGGATGCTGTAATCTAGGTGGGGCCTCATGAGAGAGGAGTGGAGAGAGAGAACACCCCCCCTTGACTTGCTGGTCACACTGCTTTTGATGCAGTCCAGGGTGTAATTGGCCTTCTCCCATTTCTCTCTTTGTTTGCATTTCTTTTGTTCATTATCCAGCATTTAATAGGAAAACCATACCACACAAATCTCAGGATTTTATTCACTTGGCCACAACCTCAGGAGCCATTTCATTTTGCCCTTCAAAAAGAAGGCAATTTTCCTCCATCTCTGCTAGCCAAGTTTCGATGTTCAGCTCTCGTATCCATAAGGGAAGTAATTGAAGGATTTTTCCTTATGAAGTAGGATCTTCAGGAGGAGAAAAGTAGGGGTCAAGTCTCCTCAGGTTAGCAAGTGAAGATGGGTACCCAGATCCTCTGAAAGATAAAAATAGAGATTTTCAATCTGTATCTTGCTTCAGGCATTACAAATGCAGAGAAATGTCAAGACCGTGTCAGAGAGGGCTTTCAATGTAGACAGTGGTTTCAGGAAGAACAGAGCATTCCTCATTGTCATTAACTGGATACATTTTCCACCCTCATCTGGTTGCTTATCTCATTCACTCTGTCACCAGATTGAAGGGAAGGGATGTTAATGTGGGTGTTAGGGCATGTCTGTATGTTTATGTGTATGCTGCTGTACATTTGTAAGCTGCTGGTGAATCAGTGTTTGGCTGCATTAGGACAGTGGCATGCCCAGAAGCTTTATAAGTGGTTTCTAAAAAAGATTGGAAATGCTATTTAGCCCTCAGCCAAGAGTAAATTCCATATCATTTGTCTCATACCACAGCATGGGCTCCCTATACCAGGAACTACTTCTGTGTTGTCTCTTCCTGGTGTGCTCCAGGTGCCACCACAGTAGGAATATTAGTCAGTGAGTTTCACAGGGAGACTGTGTCCCACTTACAACCTCATGTAAGATTAATGAAAGAAAGTAATGCTCGGTGCCAAAATGGGAATCACCTGAAAGAAAGCAAAATCATAGCTCATGCAGAACATTGACAAAACAGGCTATCAGAGCCAGACAGGAGGAGGTAGTGGAGAAAAGAAAGGTCTGTGACCTGGCTGGGCACTGAGAGCTCTGAGCTAGCACTGACCTGAGCAGACAGTCCAGATGGTGCGAAGGTGCAGGTCAGTGCTGCACAGAGATAACCAGCTTGGCTCTGGAACTATTTTGCATTTTTTATGTGGCATCCTAGCTGAGCCACCTGTACAGGTCAAGGACTGAGCTAACTTCCTTGGGAATGATTTAGGTATTTTCACATTGCATTTCACAGGTCATAAAGGCAGAAGATTGAAATTGTACTGGGCACATCTCCACTCACTCCTAGCACATGTAAGAGAGGTAGCTGTGACCAAGAGCTGATTGCATTAAGTACCTCTGTGCCGAGGGAGGCTGTGGAATCTCTCTCACTGGAGATATTCAAGAACCGTCTGGATTCAATCCTGTGTCATGTGCTCTAGGGTGGCTCTGCTTAAGGAGGGAGGCTGAACCAGATGACCCATTGTCATCCCTTCCAACCTGACCCATCATGTGATTTCAAAAGACAAGATTGTTGTTTGTTTTTGTTGTTGTTGTTGTATTTTAAGTAAAAAAATAGAGAATTTGAGATTTCACTTTAATGATCAATTTCATTTCATGTAGATTTTGCAGAGTTCAGCTCTTGAATATCACTCTAATGTTAAAAAAAATAATTTGGCATTGTCCATTCTTCCTTAAGGGGCATATGGGAATTTGTAAGAAAAGCGGAATGAATGTTAGGGGAAGTTAATTGCGTAGCGGAGCTGTGATCACAGGAATCCTGTCAGCTGTAGTGTTATGACCTTTGATTAATCTTTGTAGCAGAAAGAAAATAAGTACTAATGAGTTTGTTTATTAGCATTTGTCAAATTTTACAGTTGCACTTAATTCTTAGAATGTTAATTGCTATCTGTGATTAATCCCCCTCATGCAGAAAAGTTTACACTGGTGGCTATGTCTTTAAGACTTTGTGCAGATCCACATGTAATTTAAGTTGACAAGGACTCCAGCAGTATAAAAGGGAACAAAGAGCTTAGTTTCAGTGTCTAATTGAGTTGTGGCTTCTGTATGGCTGATGCAGGACTGACTGGATGTACTTTGATGGTAATATTAAATCTCACCACTCCCTGAGTGAGGATTGAAGTAATTAGCAGGGCTTAGTGCCAGAAGGCAATGCAATTCACTGTGATCGAACCTAATTCAAGATTTATGGAGTGAGAATTTCAGTTATTTCTGGATTTTCATACTACTGATTTGTCTGCTCTGAAGGCATTCTGACAACATGCTTACTTTTGTATGTATCTTCTCTTCAATACAAGCAAGTTTTTAGTGGGATTCCTAACCGAGACCTCTGAAAGCTTTTATATTGCAATGTGACGAGGAACCAGATCTCTGGTCATTGAAATGGATGCTGTGATTTTCAGTTGTCTTCCATGATGGCAAGGAAAAGCACACACAGCAACACCCATTCTTGGAAAGATTCTTTTGCCCCCTCATTATTCCCTATTATAGTGTATGCTGTGTAATTTTTAACAGCAATTTAAAAGTACTTTCTCATAGCTGCCAGGGCTAGTAAGAATGACTGGGCAGAGCCCCTTGGCTAAGCTGCAGGTCAAAAATATTTATGTGGACTGAGGTCTATCCTGGAGCCCATAGAGTGCTGACTCTGCCCTAACAGGAGGGTGGCACTGCTCAGCTCAGCTTAGTGGCTTCCAGAACTCCTGCTCCGAGGGAACTCAAACATTTGCCTGTCAACCAAATGAAGATGTGAAATTTTGCAGTTTCCCACTGAAATATTTTTTGCAAAGCATGCAATTCTGGAAATAACAAGAAACTTTGATCGAGGCACTTTGTTTTGTCATTTGTAGTATAATTATATAAATTAATATAATAAGGAAGGCTTTGATATTTTTCAAAAGGTTAAAAAAAATTGAAATTATGCCTTTACACTTTTTAAAATCATACTGCTTGTTCATTTTCTTTGTTGAAAGCATGAAAGAGGTCAATACATTTGATAAAACATTTTTATTTTGTTGAAGCACCAAAAACATAAAGATTTCATCCTGAAAAGGATGAAGATGGAAAGCTTTGCTTAAATGTCTCTGTGGTCAGAGAAGGAAAATAAAGGCAGCATTTTACCCATTTATTTGTGAGGCTACTTTCCTAGCAGCCACAAATGATTTTCCTTCCACGTACTCATGCAGGTAACTACTCAAACATGCAACTAAAAGTGACTGTATGAAAATCAATGTGCATATCTTTCATGATTATTAAAGGAATTTCCATCACCTGTGGATTTGGGATTGTTTGTATGATAATCTTGCCACCAGTCAGATGTGCACGTGCATTGCTGGGCAATTTTCAGATGTGAGACTGCAGCAGGTTTAGGCTTTGTACTAGTCCAGGGGAAATACTCCTTTGGCTCATCTTTGAGAGCATGTCTTGATGTAGAGTTATTTGCTTTGAGTCCAATAGCTAAATTGTGAAAGATGCTTCAGGCCAGGACATCCTTTATGTGCAAAGTGCAAAAGCTTTTATTTATTTAGCATGAGACGGTGACAATAGCATTTAGCTCAGAACAAGAAGGGAGTGGAAAAGCCTGCAGGGAATCCATACAATTGTGGGCTGCTCTGCAGAGCAGCATCCCTGTTTTCCCTTCTTAAAGAGTTGAAGTGTGCATCCCATTATTTGGCTGGCCAGCTAGGATTTTTGGTGTGGAACAGCTTAGCAGGAGATCAGTGTGAGGCTCTGGCTTGGGCTAGCTCACGTAGAGCAGGTATAGGAGTATCCTCATGAGAACTTGTCAGAACTATAGCAATTCAGAAAAGTTTTCTTTGAAATGAAATATACCTATTAGAAAAGAAAAAAAAAAAATTATGGAAGTCCAAGATGCAGAGAAAAACCTATGCCATTAAGGTAGAAATTTCTTTTTAGCTAGGTACAAATCATACAGAGCAAGCTGTAAACACTGGTCTGCAGCACTCAGTCTGAGTATCTTATTTGGGGATCTTCCCTCTTTCTGTTTCTCATTCTTTGAATAGAAGTTTCAGTTTTTCAAAATTTGTACAGCTAGAGACCATGCCCTGCCTTCTCTCCCACATAAAGGCATTTGATCTTATCTCCCACCCAGCTGACTGTAAATCTTGGTCCTAATGGTTCTCTTTCTGAAAGGTGCTAAATAATTACAGGGAGTTTGTACTCGATTATGGAGCCAATGACCCAGATTCAGCTGACCTGACTTTTGCCTACAATCTTAGGAGCACTTATTCCACAATTATGATTCCCTCAAAACCTAGTGCAAAGGGAAAATTGCTTCCAAAGAATGGTTAAACCTATATGGAACCAGTTACCACCAAAGGAGCCTGTCTTTCTATTACCATAGAGAAAACCTGGACCTTGACTTTAAATGAGAGTGCTAACTTCTAGATATCAAAATCTAAATGACTTCTCTACCAAACCAAGCTTTCCCAAGAGTGGTAAAATCTTTCAAAGCAGCAGAGAAAGGGTGTTGAAGGACAAGTAAATAGCACATTTATTTAAGTTAAGGCTGGAGATCAAGTTAGCTGATTTAATCCTCCTTCTGAGTAGTTGGTATGTATACTAAACATAGTAATCAATTAAATGGCCTTGTTACATGACTAGGGATGGGAATTTGGGACATGATTTATAGATGCTTATCAGACAAAGTGTTGAAATTAACATAAGGAGTTAATAAGGGCATGTAGAAGATTTGCCAACTAACGTTTCCAACATAGTTGTTGTACAGAACAGTGCAGTATTTAAATCTTAGCACTACGATTCAGGAGGCTTCTGACTGAGATGCAGGCCTTCTTCTCAGCTGTTGCCTTCCCTGAGGCTAGGGGGGAAGTAAAATTGAAGAAAAATATGGCTGTATATAGGATCCACTACTAACTTTTCTCCAAATATTTTTTTAAAAATATTTTAAAATTATTTTGTCCTCATTCTGTCATTTCCAGCCTGTGGCTTGCACACAGAATTGAAATTGATTTAAATACTACTCTTACAAAATCTTACATTGAATTGTAGAAATTAAATTATGAAGAAATATGTTATAATTTCTCATATCTAATGAACAAATGATGTATTTAAAAATAGTTTTCTCATTAAATGGTTTTTTCTTTTTTTTTTTTTTTTTTTGTGATGAGCTAAGCTTTTTTTAAAAGAAGCCCAAACCTTAAATATTGTCTGGATTCTCTTTATTGTTAGTCAGAAAATAAGACCACCTGCATATATGTCAGATGATTTTAGCAGTGTTGGCCCACTGCTAGCTCTTAAGAACATTCTTGGCTAACAATATGAGGCAGTTCTTCAATTCTTCTTCACTCTAAGATGAAAAGAACAAAAGATCCTTAGTTATATCTATCTCATTCCTGAAGGTTTACATCCTTATGTAGAATTTCAGCATTTAGCTGGAATGTGCTTTTGTGCCTCTGTATGTAAAATAAGATGAACAAATCACACACTGTGTCTCAGCTCTGCTTCCTGCGTTTCCCTGGCTCCGGCATCCCTACAACCCCATGTATGAGAGGCATCATCTTGCATTTGTGTTGGGTGGATGTAATTAGTGCACTGAACTATGAAAGGCTGGGAGCTCATTTAAAATTAATTATATCAAAATAGCATTTCACTGGAGTGAGGAGACAGATTATTATATCTTGAAAAATCTTTAGCTGAAGTAGGAGAAAGAAAATATTTCTAGCTGCATTCTTTTACCTACAATCAAAATGCCGCACCCTTCATTGACACAGGCTGTTAACTTTAACAGAAAACCAAACTTTAAGGTTTTATTCTTCGTGTCTTAGAGCACGGGGCTGCATCCTGAACACACTGAAATCTCTGCTAGAAGTCCCCCCACTGTGAAGTATGCTTTGAAGAAGTAATAAATAGTCATGCTCATGGTAGATAAAAAGATACCTATGTAATGAACCATCCCAAGAACTAATGGGATTTTAATGGGGTTGATTTGATATACCAACTTTATACTGCCCTCTTCATGGGACATCTTTTTTATTTTAGAATATGTGTATGTCGGGCCTGGTGTTCAAATTAAATCAGGAGCTGCAACTGAATGCTGTAAAAGCAGCATCAACTTCTCTTCTGTGGCTTTTACTCAGCCATATGTCATAGAGCAAGAGTTGCTGGATGCTGCAGACTCTTGAAAGCTTAATTGTGGGAGAATTTGGAAAAAAAATCTGTTTGTAGAGGAGAAATACAAGAGGCTAAGTAATATCCATTGAAGTTCATGAGAACTGCTCCTCTGCAGAGCAAGATACCCAGACCATGGGTGGCAGAGATCTAAGTGCACACTCATTCCATTCGTGTGAACATCACAGCAAGAGCCCATTTCTGTCTGTCCCAGCCTGACAGCTGGGAGAACTGCCTGAAATGTTTCAATATTCCTGGTGTCTCATTGTTTTTACAGACAAAGGCGAAACAGTCTTTATTTTATTATTATATCTGCAGGCAAAACCAGCAGGTGTATTTCAAAGGTGATCGATCTTTTTATCGTGTTTTTCCTAGTGTCTGTTTCTTCAACAACTCCCATCTCCTAAATGGATGTGTGCTATCCATCACAGCCTTGTAGGGGTGGGTGAGAGTTCCATTATTCATCCCCCTCATTTTTATATACTACTATGGAAATGAGTAAGGTTTTGGTTTTTTTTTTTTTTTTGAACCTGCCTAGTCCTTAAACAAAATGGAAGCTGGGAAGAAAAAGAGAGATAAGAGAGATTGCTTCTTCCTCTGGAAGTGGAGACACCCTGGAGGCAGTTCCAACAGTCTGATCTTGCCAATATTCTCTGTTTCTCAACACTTCAGTAAGGTCTGAAGGTATAAAGCAGCTTGCAGTATCAAACCTAGAATATCTAGCAACTGGTACTTATTTACCATTTTTTTCCCCATTTCTCAACCTTAATTTATAAGCCTGGAAACTTATTTTGTAAGAAGAAAAACACAAGTTAAATGTAGGGCTAGATGGTAATTCCTTCCCTCTGTGCCAACCTCTTTTACTTGCTTCCATCAGATATTTTTGGTAGAGCTAAGCCTTTGCTCAAAGCTTTGTGTTCTTTCTACACTGTTGCTGGCATTTTTGACCTTAAGTTCATGTGATTTTTCAGTGCAATAAGCAGTTCTGAGAAATATAATTTTGAAGGTATCAAGGGGGCTCGACTGGGTGTAGTGACAGACCTTGGTCAGGGACCAAGATCCAAATACGTAACAGGGAGTGAACCAATCTCTTGGGTAGGTGCACTTGATATTGATCACATTCTGGGACCATCTTCACTTTGAAGTCACTCTTTCCTTGGAACTTCTGAAATTCAAATATTGAAGTATTAAGTAAAAACTCAAGTAGAGTAGAACAAAGAGTCTGATGGGCTCCAGCCCTTTTTCCTGCAACAACTTTCTGTGAAATTTGGGCTGTGCTGTAGATTTTCTCTTCTTGCTGAACTCTCTTAAGGTTCACTAGGACTTAACACTGTTTAATACAAGTGCTTCCTCCTAAGTTAACTCCTAGAATCATGCATTTACTGCAAAGAGATTAAGACTATATTATAATAGTGTTAAAGTAATAAGAGGAGCATTTTGCCCAGATGCTTTTGTTCACTCTGAGCTCTCCATCTGCAGATGTAATAAGGCCCCTTTGGAACTATCTCTCTGAAAAGTCAGTCAGATCCACTCTTAAGAGTGATTTGTGATTCTCCACAACTTTGGTTACGGGCAAGGATTAGGAATTCTTCTCGTTGTATTCATAGCCACCAGTTTCATAAATGTTTTATTACATACCTATACATTTTTCATATGTATTATTTTAGTTTATACTATAATAATTTATTGTACTTTGTGTTTAAGAGATTCATTTACATTCTTTGAAGTCTCAGGCTTTTCAGGCAAGTTATCTTTGTATGTCTGCTGATTTGCCGTCATGCCTGCAGAACAATAAGGTGATCTTTATTTGACTTTCATCCTTCAAAACAATCATCATCACCTTATATTGTTGCCTTCCTTTTCTCAACGATTTAGAAAATTCTGGTAGTGACATTAACATGAGTGGGTTTCTTGCTTTGGTTTCTAGAAGAGATAAAATCTCAT
This sequence comes from Rhabdornis inornatus, assembly GCA_013397075.1. Lineage (NCBI taxonomy): Eukaryota > Metazoa > Chordata > Aves > Passeriformes > Rhabdornithidae > Rhabdornis > Rhabdornis inornatus. Next base: position 2,010,989 of record VWZS01004485.1, on the reverse strand, counting down.
TGAGAAATAAATTATAGTTATTCATGTTCTCCAAGTCTATGATACTGTGGCATTCCTGGAGAGTTAGTATAACATAAACTGCTTTAGATTTTGCCAATAAACCTAATTTAAATTACGTAGCATCTCTTTGCCATGGTTATAGTTTCATGTTCTGTACCAAGATGAAACTTATTTTTCTTACAACTACAGTAAGCTACAGTACTGCCCTGCCAGTGGCAGATAACTGATGGCCTCTGCTGCATTCTTTTAAACAAAGTCCTTTGAATAAAACCTCATGAAACCAGGTTCAAACACATCCCCTCTTAGTTTGCATTCCAGCTCCTCAAGTAGGCCCAGCATACTATTATTCAGAACATTTTATGCTAGCTCTTTACTTGTAACTTTATTACTAACATCAAGAAATAGTTTACCTTCTAAACTTTATGCAGTGTTACAATAATTTTTATAAGTAACTACATTTTCATGATCCCTAGAAATTTCATTTTTTAATGTTAAGATCAAAGACATTTCATCTGGGGGGAAAAGGCCAATTGCATTAGAAACTCTAGCTAAGAGTTTATGATCCAAGAGAAACATCACACTTCTAATTTTAAATTCATTTTGATCTGTCTTCTATTGAGACTAACCCTATGTTCAGATCACTGACAATGACTGCCAAATTTTAACAGTGACAAGAGTTAGAGGAAGCACTGAATGCTCTGGGAGGAAGAAGGAGGGCGGGAATGAAGGAAGAATACAAGAACCACGTGTCCTGCCATTCCACTGCTCAGATGAGCTGGGTTAGGTGTGCAGTTATTTTTAGGGACATGCCAGTTCCAGCAGCACATGCACCCTCGCTTCCTTTGCTGCTGGAGTCAGCTCTACCTGCACATCTGTGTCCAGCACAGCCAGCGTGGTGGGAGCTGCTGCCCATCAGCTGCTCCTGAGCTTACTCAGTGCCACTGCTCAGTGTTCGTAGGTTGAACCTTGCTGTTGACACCATGCAGAGAGGTGTATTTTTCCCTGCTGTAATAAAGCAGCTACCCTTTATCTGTTCAGAGGGAATTCCCATCACAGCCTGGGTCAGGAACTGGCAGCAGTACTGATAATAGTCATTATGGGCAGGATTAAAGACCATTGTGTGCCCCCCTCTGTCCTTCTCATCTACTGTCACCCAAACCATAGATGAAACTCTAGGTTAGGGAGGGCATCACATTGCCTCCACTCAGAAAGAGAGATTACAGAGAATCACACTTTCAGCCAAAAGTACACCCTTTTATAGTCAGCCCAGGCTGCCTGTGAAGGTGCAGGGAGGGTGTGGTGGGGGAAGCACGCAGCAGCAGCTGAGAGTGTTGGCTGTGACTGCAAAGTAGGTTGGCTGTAATCAGAGAGAGGCAGCACCCTCTGCTTGATCTGCTGCCAGAAACTACTGAAAACAGTCAAGTGGCTCAGAAGCACCAGTGGAACTGGCCCATGCACTCAGATCAGCTAATCCTAGAAGGTATCATTCCCAATCCCCTAAATCATCTTGTGCCATGGTAGAAACGAACTGCTGCTTGGTGGCCCTCATGCCACAGGACTGATTCTCCCTTCATCCCTCTTACACCTTGACTTGGCCCTGCTGTTGTGCAGCTGCACAGGGAATCTGCCTTGTGAACTGACCTGGGAGAAAAATTTGCTTTTTGGGTTTTATTTTTTCCTTTCCAGAGAGATCCATGCCCAGCCCCCCTGGCTTCTCAGGTGTGTGAGTGCTTGTGAAAGCACAGCAGAGTAGGTGGGTGCACCAGGAAGCTTAGTTTGGTGTTGCTGAATGAAAACCATTTTCTGAGTGAATCTGGCCCATTAGCTAGAAAATAAATGATACTGCCGCAGATCCTCTTGGGATCAGAGAGAATACTTAGTTTTTTTAAAGCAAAAGTCTTCTCTGAATATGCTAAGCTGTTCCACTCTTATGCATTATTGAAAAAACCTCTATGCTGCTTTTTAACACTAGTTTCTGTTTTATCCTTTCTCTGAGCTTCACATACATTTTTGAAATATCCCACAATCTGGTTGCCATTCACAGTTTGGTCTTCACTGTTGAGAAGTGATTTTCAATAATCGCTCAGCATCAATGGATAACAGTGTGCTACAGCTAGAGCAGATCAAATCTTTCCCTTCTCCTTCTGTGATTTTTAAAATAATTGGCATTCCTAGAACAGTATTATAATCTGCAAAATGTATCATTTCTTTAAATAAAAAGCTTCCTAGATAATATCCAGCTTCCTGAATGATCTCACAGAAAAGTACAGTACAGTGGGAGAAAAGTTATATCAAAAATAATAAACTGAAAGTTAAAGCTGTTTATTTTATAATGGAAAACACTTTTCATAGCTCTAGGATATTTACATTGGTCAAACTTTATCTGAGGTGTCTGTATTCAGGGTGCCTGGTAACATGTCCTGTGAAGACAGGCTGAGAGAGTTAGATTTGTTCAGCCTGGAGAAGAAAAGGCTTCAGGGAGACCTTAGAGCATCCTTCCAGTGCCTAAAGAGGCTACAAGAGGGCAGGAGATGAACTTTTGACAAGGCCATGTAGTGGTGGGACAATGGGTAATGGTTTTGAACTGACAGAAAACAGGTTTAGATTGGATATCAGAAAGAAATCCTTTACTGTTGGGGTGGTGAGACAGTGGCACAGATTTCCCAGAGAAGTTGTAGATGACCCATTTCTGAAAGTGTTCAATGCCAGGTTGAACGGGGCCTTGAGCAATCTGGTCTAGTGGAAGGTGTCCCTACCCAAGGCAGGAATGTGAAATCTTGATGGTCTTTAAGGTCTCTTCCAACCCCTGTGATTCTGTGATTCTGTGATTCTGTGATTCTGTGATTCTGTGATTCTGTGATTCTGTGATTCTGTGATTCTGTGATTCTGTGATTCTGTGATTCTGTGATTCTGTGATTCTGTGATTCTGTGATTCTGTGATTCTGTGATTCTGTGATTCTGTGATTCTGTGATTCTGTGATTCTGTGATTCTGTGATTCTGTGATTCTGTGATTCTGTGATTCTGTGATTCTGTGATTCTGTGATTCTGTGATTCTGTGATTCTGTGATTCTGTGATTCTGTGATTCTGTGATTCTGTGATTCTGTGATTCTGTGATTCTGTGATTCTGTGATTCTGTGATTCTGTGATTCTGTGATTCTGTGATTCTGTGATTCTGTGATTCTGTGATTCTGTGATTCTGTGATTCTGTGATTCTGTGATTCTGTGATTCTGTGATTCTGTGATTCTGTGATTCTGTGATTCTGTGATTCTGTGATTCTGTGATTCTGTGATTCTGTGATTCTGTGATTCTGTGATTCTGTGATTCTGTGATTCTGTGATTCTGTGATTCTGTGATTCTGTGATTCTGTGATTCTGTGATTCTGTGATTCTGTGTTGTGCCTGTTTTCTCCAGCTGTATAAGCTAAGGCAAACAAAAAGTATCTCCGTTGGAATGTAACCAGCTCAGAAATTCATATCAGTCAGCCATGGTGTTTGTTAACTTGATTCTTTATTAGGTACAGACTCAAGTCTGGCTCTGGGGATCAGTATCAGAAACTCTGTGGAGATGGAGCACCTCACATTTAAGGAGGCAAGTGCAGAACTGCAGGTGAAGCTCAGTTGACTCCCTGGAGTCCTTCACTCACCATCCCCCATGGCTCGGTCATCTGTCAGTCTCACGGATTCATTTGGATTTAAACACTGCTTTTCTCCAGCTGCTTTGTAATGCCTTTTACTAGTGTGGTGGTGGTAGTTCGTCTGACCAGGAGTCTTGATTAGTCAATGCAATTTGTTGGCATAATGATGTCTTTTAACATCAGCTATAAGAAGTGCAACACGTCCCATTTAAATGCACTGCACACACACACACACACACATACATCATGCTCTTCAGAATGTATTGAGGGAATGAGCACTGCAGAGTGGAACGAGGTACAGAGATTTCTGAGCTTTCTGGTGCAAACTGGCCATGCAGACAAGGGAGGCTTGGCTCCCAAATCGAAGTAGCTGGGTGAGGTATAGCCTGGCAGAGGAGCTCATTACAGGAGGCAGCACTGCCCCAGCCAGCACAGCTCTCTTCTGGAGACCTCTGCACTGACATAATTATATTACTTCTCATTCTGATTTACCTCAATGTTTGCTAAATCAGCATCTCTGTACTGTCCATTACAGACCTGCCCTCCCCACAATCTCTTGGAATTGTGGTTTCTTGCAGTATCACTTGGGAAAAAAATAATTTTTTGGAAAAAAGTGTCTGTGACTGTTGCTGATAGTGCAGCACTTAACATAATGCCTTCCTTGGCTGGGAATCTCAAGTGAGCAGAATCTGAAAGTGGAGGGAGGCAGTAGCAAGATGCAGAAATCCTTAATCTCTTTTTCAAACTCTAAAAACAAAGGACAAAAAGAGCACTGTGTTACCACTCTGTAAAAGCAATAGCAAAATATTCTTCCTTCCATCCCCTCACAAAGTCTGGAAATAAAACATGATGTAGAAAGGAATCCAGCAGGACTGAGGGAAGAGGTGGAAATTCCCAGTTTAGTGCATAATTACCCTGTGGGCTACTCCTGGCATATAGGGCATCTCTGGCTCTCCCAGGTGAGCTTCTTATCTGCAGCTTCCCCAGCTCCCTGCAGCAACCCAGTCAAGCAGAAAAGTTCATCCATAAGACTTTTATAGGTCACCTGGTGCTTGGACTGCTGCATCCGAGCAGCCTTTGTGCTGATGGAGAGAAATAAACACAGGAAGAGTCTGCAGGAAAGAATGAAAGGAAATGCCCATGCTTGGGACCTCACCATCACACTTTTGCAGGAAGGGTGGCTATTTGGGGGCAGGTATACCCTAAAAAGATAGCACATTGACCACAAGTAGGAAATAAATTTAGAGATAAATTTAGATAAAATCCAAGGATGCATAAAAGGAGACAGAGAAACAAAAATTATATCTGTTCCTAAAGGAGATGTAAAAATTAAAGGGAAAACTGTACTGTGGAAAATAGCCCTAAGAGGCATAACACAAACTTTGTCATTAAAAGCACTGGAAAGTCATATAATCATGTTAGATAAATAAGGTGTATCAAGAAGTAACATAAGAATAATCTGCTTTGGACTGAAATGGATAGAGTTCCATAGCTAAAACGAAAATTTTAGTGTTGTTTTAGTACCCCCACTATTTTCTGCCTTGAATATCTGCTGTAGGCTGGGTGCCCATGAGTTTGCAGGATTGGAGCTGGATGGACCTTCTGGTAAAGGCAGGCCAGCTCTCTTCTGATTATGACTTTGTGAGATTTTAGAAATGAGTAATGATAAAAAATACAGATCATGGACTATATTCCAAAAGAAACTATCTATCACTGGTTCTTCATAAAATGTACTCAGGCTGGAGGAGTATAAAACCTATCAATAATGAATGGATTGCAGTTCTATTATTTACTATTAAAAAAATGTGCTCTGTAAGTATGCATAAAATTGCAATAAATAAAGGAAGCCTGGGGAAAGGCAATCCCCAAGCTAAAAGAAATATAAAGGAGCTGGCAATAGAGAAGGTACTTCTCTGGATAATTTTAACAAGAGACTGGACATCCTATTTTGTTGCACCCTGAGGAGATTGACCAAGTCACTTCTGTGAGACAGGGTAAGTAATTTGGTAGTCATTTTCCACTTCAGATCCTGAAAATCCCATTAAACCTGGGTAGAAATGGTTACCTTTAGGGGGTATGATGATGGATGAAATGCCTCCTGTGATGTGTGCTCCTCCTTGATAAGACTTCTGGCATGTGATTTCCTGGGGAGTTCACAATCAGCACATTAAAATAGATGAGTTATGAAGAACATACAAACAGTGTGGACAATTGCTTTTAGGAATAAGATTGCAGTTAAGCTTTTATGTCACTATTAGGTAGAGATTGCACACAGGCATCAGGGCAGAAATGAACCTTCAGGGAGATCTTAATCAAAGAGGTGGCACAAATCTTGTGACTGAATTTATAGTTAAAATAGTGAGTTTGGAAACCAAAAAGGCCTATATTCTCTGCTGGCAAACTGGCTGGTCAAGACTGGCATGGGAAAAAAGCAAAGACAGCTGAGGGGAGATAAATAAGAACAGAGCTCCACGGGGCTTTGAAGGAGATGAATGTAATGAGTTAAGGGAGAAACTCGAGGGAATGAGTGGCATAATTAAAGCAATAAGAAAATAAAGTGATACTAGCAGATGCATTTCTCAGACCCAGAGGATAAAACATCTGGTCAGAGAAGAGGATGCTGCAGCAGTCAGGAGTTCATGTAGAAATTTAACTAAAAATAGGTAAAGACAGTGAATTGCAGTAAGTCTAGAAAGTCAGGTAAAGTTACTCTCAAAGAAAGATAAATTACAAGCGCTCTTTAAAATGATGGAATATGTACCAGAATTTTTACATGAAAATTATTTTTATGATTATGTAATGCAGCATTATTCTGAAAAAATCTTTGGAATCTGAAATTCTGATTACCATTACTACACCTATCTACTGAGATGAAATAAGTTTAGGTGGACATGGAAGAAAAAAATGCACTTAGTGATGTTTACAGAGACTAGGGAAGATTGAGAGATATTCAGGAGTAATTTTAGTAAATATGGAGATTCAAATAGAGCTTTGGTTAAATAATCTCAACTGGAACTATATACTGCTATTTTATTCCTAAGATTTGGAAAGATAGGGCTATTTGTTTTCCCATAAGAACTATGAGCCTATTTTCCTAGTATTCAGCTTTAGAATTATAATAACACAAAAATGTGACTTCTAATGTACCAGCATAGCTTTTCCTTATGATTCTCAGAATTCTATTAGTTCTGTTCCAGGGCAAGAGTAAGAGAAAAGCTGATGGGTAGATGGCATAATGCACTATCTCTAGCAGATTGGCATAGCTGTATTGCAGTAAAAGAAAATCACAGCCAGTGATTTATGAGGTTACAAGTCTTTTCAATTTACACTGATTGCAAAAAAAAAAAGTAATAAAGAATAAAAACAGTAAAAAACCCTCGAGAATGGCTTTAATTTTACAGTGTATTCCACATAAAGACAAAAACATATGTCAACTCAGCAAGCAGTATCACTGTAAGGGTTTAGTTACCAACTTTTTTTTCTTGTTATGTTTTGCTTAGCCTCTTTTCATCTGTTCCCATGATACTTTTGGCACTTCTATAGTTATGGAACTAGTGTTATGGTAGTTACAGCTTCTGCTTTCTTTGCCAGAAAGAAAGTGCTGCATATCACTTAGGCTAAGGTGACTGAAGGAAAAAATGCATCTATTATGAATGCTATAAAAGCAGTATTCGTCTCAAGTACTTTGACAGGTTCATCCTGTTTGCTTTCCAACAGTATAAGTTACTTTGTTATTTGCATCATAAATGAAGAACGTTTAGTAATTTTTAACCAGTAGTACTTTCTTTTGTTACTTGCTGTAACTTATTGGAAGGGTAATCTCTGGACAGAGCAGGCAGTGCAGAGATTAAAATAAGTTTTAGTTGTTATGCAAAGCAATTATTAGCAGTGGAATAAAGAAATTATGTTAAACTCTGAGGACAGTATTTTTGAATAGGTTGTGTAAATGAATTATAGAAGGGACAATGTAGGTGGGAAGGGAACAGCAGGAGTAGTAAATTACCAGGCGGAGAGAAAGGAGCAAGTGACTGACAGATGGGTTGCTAGTCACCTGGAGCACTTTTCCAAGTGGTGTACTGCAGGCTTGTCTGAGCTATAACCAAGCTAATAAACTGTACCTAATCACCAAGAGACACAAGCAGCGGTCATCTGAGCTTTCCTAGAATGGTAAACTTCTGTTTACTTCATACTCTAGGAAGGATTTGTTCTGTTTTGATGGGTATGAAACAGAACGGGTTTGCTCCTTTTGGATTAAAAGAAAGGGGAAGAGGTCACTTGCACAAAACATTCCCATTGCTACTTCATTATATTTCTGTAGACTGTTATTAAGCCTCTGACTTTTATTTAGAAAAAAATGAATGAAAAATATTATTTAATGTGTTGACTGCTTCCTCTGATTCTGTCAGTTCATCCTTTCTTGCAGTTCCCACCTATATTTTCCCTACATTTACAAAATTCATTAAATATGGTTATTCAGTCTCTAAACATTATACAGGCAGTAAAGACATAAGGAAACTTGTCCCATTTGGAAGGGCTATGCTCTTGGAAAGGAAGAAAATCAAGGTCACTTCTACTTAAAAACTCTTCTATAAGAGCTTTAACTAATGTTTCTCCTGCACCTTCATCCAGACTGATTTTAAAGTGGTGTTCGTATTTGGATTTGATTAGACCTACAAAGAGCTAAGAAAGCATCATTACAATGAGATAGCCCTTCACTCCTTACCTCTTTTCTTCTTTATCTCTTCCACAAACAAAAGAGGAGATTTAGGGTAGATATTGTTGCTTCACTTAGGTTTGTTGATCTTTTGCTTAGAAAAGAGGAGGAGATTGAAGGGGGTTTTTTCCCTTGTTACAGAAGAAGCTTAGACAAACATAAAAGAGGAAGGAACAATAGAAAATGCTTTTTTATTTTCAATCTTTTTGTATTTACCTGGTTCAATAGCTGCTTAGATATCACAGAGATTATAACTGCATAGTTAGATCTTTATTATGAACAGATAGGTAATTTTACAGTGTATTTCCTGCTAAGGGCTGACCTTTTAAATTACATACTCAGAAAGCTTATACCACTGATTAATCCTTTTCTTTTTGGTAGCTTCTACAGCCCAGAGGATTTTTAGGGGGTGGAAATGCATGTAAGCAATGGAAATTTCCCCTGTTATTACCAGGAAACATTTCTTTCTCTTTTCCTTTTTTTTTTTTTTTT